>CALNHX010000605.1:0-309153 GCA_940337035.1 Agriotes lineatus | reverse complement strand
AAAAATATTAATTATCAAATTTGTAGATTATGAAATTTCTAACAATAAAAATATCATGACTTTTATTCGTAAAAGTAACCGTTTTGGAGATAATTTGATTTACAGAGTTGAAACGTGCACTCTTTTCCACACCACCTTCGAGGTAGAATACAAGCACAAGGTGCGTTTTTTTCATGTGGTGTCCCCAGTAGGCATATTCCACGTTTATTTTTGTTTGAAAAATGTTTATTTAAGAAAAAATTATTATGAAATTGTCCATTAATCAATTTTGGATTCAAAACAGGAGTTATTAATATGCATCTTCAGACTCTATTTGAATCGGTATGCTTTCCTCTTCATCTTCTTCTTCTTCTTCTTCTTGTTCTTCTGCTGTCCTCTCTATTTCCATAGATTCAGTCAGGAAACGTGATGGATCTACATCTTCAGTGGAGTCGCAAGTATCGACGTCATTTATATCGGTGGTTACATTTAAGCAAGACTGACGAGATAAAGTATTTTTTTTTTCGGATTTTATTCACAACGTTGTTTATAGTGTAGTCATAGTGACGCTATCCAAAGCACCCTACATTTATCAGTGTATTCAATCCTCTACCTTAAAATAATTCCAGGTTTCTTAAAATGTCTTAAATAATTTGTTATAAACGTTTGAAGAGAAAATACTATATGTTATTCAGACAAAAGTATCTTTATGTGGCTCGGCTGTAATTATTTGCCTCGCAAGCTCGGCAGATAAACAGTCCAGCCATGCCAAATAAAGTATAATTTTTGCTCCTAATAATATAATCTATAATATAATTTTCCTTAATGTGTGTCTGTGTGTCTGTGGCACAAAATAAAATCTCATGTTCCGGCTTCACAGATGTTTATATTTGTTTAGGTTTTGTTTTTCTTATCTTAGCGCTCGGATCGGAGCTTGACCTTTCCCGTATTCTATTTCAGGTGCACGTAGCGCGCAATTTGCTTGTATACTATTATGCTCCTACACGAATAGCAAGCAGATGTTCCTTGAGGTTTTATTACAACGGAGGAGAACTTTTTGGAGCACATTCCTTCTCTATCTAGACTACAGTGTACTAGATATGTGTTTCTTTCTATTTTTATGGGCTCTGAAACAAGGAAATTCTGGAATATTTCAAGTCGCAACTCCAATGGGATATACGAGGGCGGTTCACTAATTATTGTCCCTAACGTAGAAGCAAACACCTGAGAAGCATGAAACATTTTTCAACATAGTCGCCTGAAAGGTTAATACATTTTATATAACGGTGCTGAAGTGCTTGCATCCCTTTGGAAAAAAACTGGTTTGTTCCGCTAACCACTCATTTACCGCCGTCATTAATTTTTAGTCATTTGAAAAATGGATTCCCCGAAGATATTCTTTTAATTTTGGGAATAGGGGGCCAGATCTGGAGAAGAAGGGGGTTGAACAAAAATTTCAAAGCTGGCACTGTGAATGGCAGTCATTGAAACACAGCTTTTGTGGGCTGAAGCGTTGTCTTGATGGAAGAGCACATTTCGTCAATTTTCCTCTTCTCTTTTCCTTAATTGCGTCACGAACTTTTGGAATTCACTTTGCGTAATATTCACCTGTTATTGTGTGCCCACGTGGTAAATAATTACGAAAATAATTCCTTCAAAATTCCAAAAGATGGTTGCCATGATTTTGCCTGCAGACGAAACAACACGAAATTTTCGGGGAGGTGGGAAACCCTTATGCCGCCACTCCATGCTTTGGCGTTTTGACTCTGGGTCAAAGTGATGAACCCAACTTTCATCTACTTCTACTGTAATGAATTTTTCCATCCACAGTTCTTTTTTCAATTGTATCCATTTTGACAAAATTACAAACACCTCAAGAGTCTTGAATTAATATTTTGTATATGTGGAAAGATAAATTAACGCTATTTACATACACTAACGCCAATACTTGACACTTCGAATGACATCAATTTTTTTTATGTCAGTCAATGCCAACTATGTTAGGGACAATAAATGATGAACTCCTCTTGTACATGCCATTGAGGAGTGCATTTATTTGTTACAACTCTGTAAATCGAATTATCTCTAAAACGGTTACTTTTACGAATAAAAGTCATGATATATTTATTGTTAGAAATTTCATAAACTACAAATTTGATAATCAATATTTTTTCTGTAAAAGTGACCGTTAACGAGATATTCACGAAATACCGTTTTTGGTGACTTTTGCCCCCCCTTAAAATTTTTAGCGGCAGTCGGATCGATGAGGACTTTTGACATTTTGTTTAGAACCACAATATCAAGGCTCATACCAAAATCGAGCTTTCCGGGAGTTTTTACGAAGTGTAATGTCTAATTTCTCTGGACTACAATGACAACAATTTTTGAGAACTGCAAACTGTCTTTGATAATAAGTTATTTTTATAAATATGAGGTAGATGTATGCTACACCAAGTCAAGTCTACAAATGTGACATACACAAAAAAGAGACCGATTATATCATTTATTTAAAAGCTATAGCAAATCAAAAAATACATTTAATGTAACTACATACCTCCTAGAATAATTAATCTTTTATCCATAGAATACTACTCATATAGCAGTATGTTAATCAGTGGTAAATGACGTAAATGTCTCATTGTTACATATGTCTTATTGTGTACCACCCTCCCTATATTAAAAATAAATGCTGGTATTTGCCCAGAAAATTTTTTTTGTATAAAATAAATGTGGTCATAATAAGAAGTTTGGAGTAAGAAATATGAAGATATTGGTGATATGCTGATATGCGTGTAGCATAAGTAGCAGACATTGCTGACGACAGTGCAAAGCAGCCATGCAGTAGATGCAAGTCCAGTGTGTCAATGAAGATAAATCGAGCTCGAAGATAGAAAAGTCAGAAGGTAGGTAAGTGAAAATAAAGATAATATTACAAATACCAGATCTGAGTGAAAATATAAAACATTTAAATGAACAAAACTGCTAACAACAATTTTAAAATTGAAGAAAGTAAATTATAAATAAATTAAATACGAGCAAAGTTTAACAGTATTTAAGCAAAACGTTTATGATAATTTAACAATAAACATTAAAATAAACTGCATGTAGACATACTGTATTAATTATCTAAATTCAATTTAATACTAAATTTACTAACGACAATTTGATTATACCTATAAATTTTCAAAAATAAAAATTTATAATCAATAAATGCTAATTGCCTCATATTTAAAGTGTTATGTGTTTTATTTGTGTATGTCTTAATTAAATTTGTGCAGTAACCCAACGAGATTGAGAGTCGAACAATTGATTTTGCTTTAAACGCGTTCTAGCTGAGGACCAATAAAAATAAGATAGAATATAACGTGATAAAACCCTGAGAGTAAATTATTCAATTCAATTAAATTAAACTAAAATCATAAAGGACCGTAGCAGTATGTATCATTGCTTTCACAGAAAACTAAGACTGGAACTATTAAGATACCATAATTTTTGAAAAGTTTGCTTGCAACATTGTGGCTTGTTTTCTTCTAATTGTTTCAGTATCGCTAGTCTTTCTTAGCAAATAAAACCGTGTTCTTAACAATGAGCTCACTCGCAATTGCCATTATGTTTACCCCAACTCTCAATCTGGTTCAAATTATGGTTTTTGGAGCTTTAGTTAAAGATGCCATCTTAACTTGACAGTTTTTATGTGGCAGGAGTTTGTGTGAATTTGTTATTACAGGTCAATTAAATCTGTAAAATATATAATAATTTAATTTTGAAAAAATTGCAAGATATCAGAAATTTTAAAGCGTGAGTTGATTACGATCACCTAACCTGCAAAGAGTGGCAATTTGCAAAGGTGAAAACTAATTGTATTACCAAAACAGATCGATATATCATTGAACTTCAGACCATAAAAATCATCACTGTGTACAATGGTTTCTCTTCTAAAATTATCGATAATTTGATTAGGAAACAAAAAACAAAATTGCACTTTCGAAATTCTACAACTCCCGTCAGTCTTAGAAGTGAAGGACTCAAGTACATATAAATTCCATTTCACCCGGCTCCAAAGGGCCTAGCAAACATTTTTAAAAAATTGTTCCATTAAGTTGTGTATGGTTCAAACAACAATATTAGAAATTTGTTGGGAAATTGAAAAGACAGACTAAGGACTTTAGAGAGATCTGGAATTTACGAAATTAAATGTTCCCATTGTGATTCTAAATATATTGGGCAAACACTTCGTAGTTTTGGTACCAGGTTTAAAGAGCATTTAGCTCATTTTAGATTCAACAGATTTGAAAAATCGAGTATCGCTCAAGATATTTACGAAACGGGCTATAGCATAAATAAGGACGACCTAAAAATTGTAAAGGCTTTAACTTCAACAAAGCAACTAAATTCTTTTGAAAGCTTGGACATTTTTAAGAACCGATATAATACACTTTTGAAGAAAGATGCCGGACCAATACCGTCTTCAGTCTTATATGATTTGTTGAAGTTAAATTGACCGTCGGCCAAGTTCATTGGCCCTCGGCCACGCCTCTCGGTCAGACAGTATAAATAGATGTAAAATGCGAGCGCTCGCTACCGAGCTCCGTGGCTTAGTGCGTAGCACCTCCACTTAGCATTCGGGAGGTCGTGGGTTCGATTCCTGCGGCCGCCTGCCTTGATTCAGGTTTTTAGGTGGTTTTCCTGAGTCAACAGAGTACCTTCTCTGAGGCGAATGCCGGGGCAGTATTTCTCCACCTTTCCTGACCTTTCTTCCAGTCTCCACCCCTCCTTTCTCTCACCCATCCTAAGTTTCCCGTTCTTGGCTGAAGAGGGACGGAAGGTCCCTATAGCAGCCCGCCCCCAGTTGGTGGAATTGAAATAACCTTTACCTTTGTCCTTGAGCGCTCGCTCACTTCCATTTGTGATTTGGTCACGATTAGATCGCTTGCCTTTTTCGCTGTGTAAGTTTTCTTAGCTACCAAGGATGACAGCGTGACTGTCGAAATACGTATTTAGCAGTTGTTAAATATATGTGTGGTGAACAGTTTTAGCGAATTTGTGATACTTTCTATGGTGTTTAATGCTATTGTTATTTCCCTGGTATCTGAGGGATTAATTTTTAAAAACTTTGTTTTTTCTGTATTAATTTCTAGTCCAACTGTTTTACCTTCCAACTTCAATAAATTTAGTTTTTCCTGTATATGGTTTATTTTTTTAGTAATTAGGCAAACGTCATCAGCATATTCTAGGTCCTCTGGATTTTGACCAAATCTCCACTGTAATCCTCTTCTATTATCGGTCGTTTGTTTCATTACCCAGTGCATCATTACAAGAAACAGCAGTGGCGACAAAATGCAACCTTGTCCAACTTTATTTTCATTTTTAATTTTTTTCGAAACTGCCCCATTGCAGAATACGTGCATTGTAGTTTTCATAGAAGATTTTAATTAAAAGAATATATTTAGCAGGTAGACCGTAATTTCTGAGTATAATCCACATTTTAGATCCGTCAACTTTGTCGAAAGCTTTCTTAAAGTCTATAAAACCCATATTTACTTGCTTTTGCTATTCATTTGCTTCTTCCAATATTTTCCTCAATGTGGCTATATGGTCCACACAGGATCTTCTAGGTCTAAATCCTACCTGATTTTGTGTGCATAAACTATCCACCTCCCCTTACATTCTTTCTAACAATATTCTTGTGAAAATTTTACTCGTAGTATTTAGTATGGTAACAGCTCTCCAATTGTCACATACTCTCGTATCGCTTTTTTTTGGTAATTTTATAATTAATCCTTCCGACCATATCTTATTAAACAAACAGTGTAAAACTTTAATGGTGTGTTCTGCTCCCACTTTCAGTAGCTCCCCTGATATATTATCCAATCCTGCCGCCTTAAAATTTTTTAGTTTTTGGACTGCTAACTCGATTTCTGTTTCTGATATTTCATTCTTGTTTAACTTCAATTCTTGTAATTCACCAGGCTCTTCTATCTCTCCACCCCCGTTAAAGTTTAAATTTTGTGTTATATAAATTTCTCGAAAATGCTCCACCCATCTATTAATTACTTGCATCTCCGTTTTAAGTATGTTGCCTCCATGTGCAGTAGCTATTCATTTCTTTCCTGCAGCTCGTTCCGCTTGTTTTAGCAATTCCGCATGTTCCCGTTTGTATTTCCTTGCACTTTCCTTTATTTGTTTATACAGGGCCAAAGTATAGCTGTAGAAGCTCTTCTTTCTTTTCCCGTGAATGTGCACTTAACATTTTAAGTTTAATTGACTTTCTTGCATCAATTAATTCCTATGTGTGTTCCGTCATCCAGACTTTATTGTTACGCTTTCGCTTTCCTATAGTTTCCCCTGCTGCTTTGTTCATATTATCCTTGTATGTTTCCCATTGCCGTTCTATGGTCATACTTTCAGAATCCGTGTATTCTTCAAGTTTTTGTTGGAGGACCGATTAAAATTCCCTCTGAGTTTCCTTCTCTTTAAGATACCGAATGTTGTATGCCACTTTCTAAGCTTTATATTGGTGTTTGCTTTAAGTTTGACTCTAAACTTTGCTCTTATGAGGGCATGATCTGATCCTACGTCAGCTCTCTGCATTGCTCGTACATCCAGTAGGCAGTACTGATTTTGTACTTTCTTCCCTGGGCTTGTACATGTCAATTTATGATTTGGCTTATGAGGAAAAACGCTACCACCAATAACCAGGTTATTTGTTGAGCAGAAGTCCCGGAACAATTTACCATTTTCATTTAAGTCCCCTATTCCTTCTTTTCCCATTATTTCCTCATGTCCTGTAGGTATTGCCTTTTCCGATTTTAGCATTCATGTCGCCCATTAATATCATAATATATTTTTACTTTCCCATACCCATAGGTATAGGGAAGTCTTGGAATCATGAAAATTTTGGAAATCGAGATTTTCACAGAAATATCCGTTTTGGGCCTCTAGGAACCCAAAAAAGTGGTTTTTAAAATGTCTGTCTGTGTGTGGGTGTGTGGGTGGGTGACGCTCTTACAGCCGAAAGTATTGCTCCGATTTTGATGCGCTTTGGAATGCGGGGGTGTATCGAAAATTCATCGATAAAATAAGCTTTTCAAAAAAATCCGAAACCGGAAGCGGAAGTTACGCATGTTTTTTTGGTATCACTGTTTTCGTGATTAAAATTTTGAAAATTTTATCGCGGATAACGATAGAGGGTCATAAGACAAATCTGTTAGTTTTTTGCCGAACTCGCTAGGTTTAAAATGAAGGGCGCTATGATTTTTTGAAAATTTTGAGTTTAACGCCCTATTACTCAAAAACGGATGAATCGATTCAATTGATTTTTTTCTGAATAGTATATGAAGGCTAACATGAGGTGATATAAAAAGTGTTTTGAAAAATATTAAGGGGCCTAAATTACAAATTTTCTAAATTTTGGAAATTTTCTAAAAATCATTTCTCAAAAACTGCCCACAGGAATTTGTTTAAACTTCATACACTGATAGACCCCAAAAAGGGCTATCGATCTGTTTTTTAAAGAATCTCATGAATTATCTGTGGCGCCCTCTACGAAGCTTTGAAGTTTTAAAATTTAAACCCCTTTAATTAATAAACAAAACAAGATAGGTAGCTGGGGTTTTTACTGAATTGCTCAGTGCATAATGGAGCATATGAATATGCAAAAAAATATTTCACTCGTGGATATATGTAAGCTCACCGGCCCCCTCCCCCCTCTATTTTTGAAAAATATTTTTTTATTCTAACGGTTGTTATATTTTTGCGTCAAAGAATATTTTTCCGCGAAAATAAAAAAATCGATTTTGCATGCCCTAGAAAATATAATTTCCAGGTACTTAGAAAATTTCAGCTCGGTGCTACAGCCGTTTTGAGGAAAATAATACATAAACTAGCACAGTGGCGGCTTGTCCACTTGGCGCCATCTACAGAAGCTCGGTGGTCACGTTTTGAACTACACATTCTTTTATATTTACCCGCAATTTACGTGAAAGTGTAAACGCTTATCACGGTGAAGACGTGAGTCATCGAGTTGAAATTTTGATATGTTGTAAAGACTGTTGAATAAAGATGATATGAACAGTTTCCAGTATGGGAAAGTCCAGGGAGGTAGTCACGTCCACTTTTTTATGTTTGTTTCGATTCTGAACAAATGTTTTGTAAAGCTGATCATAAAACTCCTCTTTTTCCTCTTCAGTATCTGTATTTGTTGCGCATAAATATTTAATATAATAATATTGAAGAATTTTGCTCTAAATCTAGATGTTATTATTCTCTCCCAATCTATTAGTGCTTTTTTTGCTTCTTGGCTCATTAAAATTGCTACCCCATACTCATGTCTTGCATCCTCTTCCATTTTTGCCTTGCTCAATTCTGATTTCGCCACTACCAATCCATCTCGTTTCACTTAAACCTAATATATATATTCTGTATCTTTCCATCTCCCTTATTTTTCGATGTGTTTTTCCATTTTCATATATAGTTCTTACATTCAAACATCCGAAAAACTTAACCCTTTTTGTGTCCATAATTTAATTTCCCTTTTTATTATCAATAGTAATATACCAAGGGCGAGACATACTTACCGATAATTTTGCATACGGGGTCGAGTGCTGGTTGCAATGTAAAGCTGTCCCGAGGGCTTGCCTGAGGGCAGTTTTCTAAGGGCAACCAGCACGATGACTCTTGGCAAGGGCAAAATTATATGTAAGTGTGTCGCCCGCGTTTATATTTTGAAGATTATTACACAAAACCAGTATACGAATTATGATTTAAAATTGATCTAATAATGCCAAAAAACTCAAATTACTTGTTTCAATTCCCCATCACTAACCTCTTGTAGTTTATTGTCTGCAAATCCTTGCTCCGTCTGTCTCCTATTTTCACTTTCCTCCTTCTCTTTATTTAACAACGCCACAAAATATTTTTTGGAAATGGAAACTCATTAGCAGCTTATCCTGTTTCGCGAAGCAATCGCTCAGTTGGTGCAGTCCCGTTAGATGTCTTTTGCAGTGTTCGGAAATCGACCAAGTGCAGTAGCAGGTACAATTTTTATTGTTAATAACGTTTACAGTGCGCATTTAAGTGTACAGGGTGTTTCGCTAAAGTGCACCGCCAGTTTGCGTCGTGGCCTTTGCTGCATTCATTGTCTGGACTGTCACATTTTGTTGAACCATTGTAGTTGTTTACCTGTCATTATAATTTATTTACCATTTGCTTTTATGATCCTGTTTAACTTTCGTAGTGGTAGATTGAAATGTGTAGCAACTGCAACTTGTTTAGTTGAATACCGCATTTTGTGGTTGTTAATTAATTCAGCATTTCGATAGTTTAATGTAGATACTGTGACATTCCACCCCTCTGATGAGGGTGTCAAAAATTACTTCCATCGGGTAGCTCAAAATCGGAGATTTGTGTTCACTCAGATATACATTAAATTAGCAAATAAACAGCAGAGAATTATCTCAAACAGTTTTATTTTATTTAGGTATAATTTTCAACTCAATACTTATTAGAAAATTAGGATAATAAAATGTATTTACAATAAACTGGACTTTATACGGAAACGTGGTTTCGTTGCCTCTGGGATCGCTGCAACCCAATGTACGTCGCTGCACAGCGGGCGAAACGGATTCGCGGAAGGCCTATTCTGGAACTTTGGGCGAAGGTCGGGCCTTCGTTTCGTAAGTCGGAACGAAACTCGGGAGCGTCGGCGCTCTGGACTCGTAGCTGTCAATTTGACTGGATTTGTTTATGTCCTACTGAAAATACAGAAGCAAAGTTAGTTTATTTACTTATTGTATTTCTCACCTGGGGCGTGCAACTACAATTGCTACTGGAGGGCCTCGAGGAAATTGTGGTGACGCGGCGGACCTCGCACGGCCGACGACTTTCGAATCGCGAGCGCCAGGCGCCTTCGGCGAATTAACTTCAAAGCGTACGTTCTCTTCGAGGATGTTGTCGTGCTGCTGTCGACTCCTGCAGGGGATAGACTGCGTCTTGGGGAGCATGTCAGGTAAGCTGCTAGCTATAGTCAGAACAATTAATAATAACTTGACTATCCACGAAGGTTTGCAGCTAGAACTTTCGACTATTGTTATTGAAAACCAAATTGGTATGATTTGAGTCGAAACTCAATTATCTGTGGGGCGAAAACTGTTTTCGAAGCCGGTTTTATATGGGAAATCAATCTAGCGACGTGGGCGCCTTATGGGGCCACCAGATCAAGCTAACTTCGAAATCCTATGCGGGAAATTAAGATAGCGATGTGGGCGCTTTGTAGAGCCACCAAGTCAAGCTAACTTAGGAATTCTATACGGAAATTGAACTAGTGATTTGGGCGCCTCATGGAAGCCTGCCAGATCAAACTAGCTTCGGAACGGATCCTCCGGGTAATGCTGGAGAGAATATCGGTTTCAGGTTAAGAATAAGGATCTCTCTTCGGACAGGACGGGAAACAGGAAGGGAAAGATCGAAATCTGGAATCGGCATCTCTGGAAATCTCTGGAAAAATATCTTTGAAATGAGCGCTGCAACTGCTTTTATATGCCTTCGGATATTCCTAGGTGTGGGAGGAAGGGTGCGCGGTTCGCCTTTGTGCGTCTTCTGTATCTTTCGGCGCAGCCTGGGGCCCACGCTCGTTATCTCCTTGGACATTGACACGCCGTGATTTGCGATAACGATTAGATGGGCGATGTATAAATTTGAATATATTATTTAATATCTGTTTAACCAAATTTTTACAGAAGCTAGCGTTACAATACCGTTTACCAGTAATTACAATAGTTGATGTCAAGTTCACCGAATATTTTATTAGCTTAAGACGTTACGCAATTTACCTATCTATTGTTTACTAACCCATTTTATATTTTTATGTACATTTATATATTCAAATATTTTGCTAATACATTTCATGTTTGTTAACAGTGTTTTTTTATGATATTGTGCATGCGATATGTATATATATTTTACAGTTGTAAAAGGAGCTTGGCCAGCTGTTCAAGTGAGTACTTTGAAACGTAGGTCCGTGGTGGGGTATTTGGCTCGCTGACCAGAATACTGCCAAGGTTATAGTCGAAAGGTCACCTATGCATTTTTCTCTATAGTTCATTCAAATTCAAGATAGAGCAAAATCTGCAACCCAAGTTACAAATATCAGCGGTCAGTTGATTACTAATTTGATTTTATTAAAATTTAGATCAGAGAGATATGGCTTTGTTGCCGTCTTGATGAGTGTCAAGACAGCAACAAAGCCATATCTCTCTGATCTAAATTTTAATAAAATCATATTAGTAATCAACTTACTGCTGATATTTGTAATTTGGGTTTCAGATTTTGCTCTATCTTGAATTTGAATGAACTATAGTATGGAATCGTGGTGGCGCCTTATCATTTTGGATCTGCTTTTCGTTTATTAGGCCGTTGCTCAGGGTTAGCTCGTGTCGGACCACCCCCCGCTTCACTGAGTTTAGTCGGCAACTATTTTGTAGCGGGCTGGAGCAGTGGCCCTATGTATACATTCCCGATTTTGTGAGTTGGCTTACGCGTCGTACCGTTACAAACTGGCGCGTTGTCGTAATTATCGTTTTAGCCTCTTACCAACTGGCAGTTCATCGGGGTGCCAGGTTTGGTATGCCGTAGTTGTCGTTTTATCCCGTTACAATTTACGTCACTCTGCTGAAGTTATTTATCAACGTATATATTTCTTTTGACTACATTATAAATCACGATTCGCTTTCGCTTCAGTGCCATTAAATTTAAATTTACAAACAAAATTAAAAAATTCTCTATTGCATAGGCTTTCAGACACATTGTATGTGATGTACTTTTTCGTCCTGTAGTCATAACCTTCCAGATTACATGTACTGAAAATTGGCAGTTATAAAATGTGATCTTAACTGAAACAGACTTTTACTTGTGTACATAATAGCCCAGGCATATTACACACATTTTAAGGGAAACCTCAGAAAAAATAATGTAGTCCTGAGTTTTGGTAGAAATGTTTCTTAACGCCCTAGGAGCGACCCCTTGAAAGTCTATGGGGTGCCGGCGTCGTAATTTAATGGAGCAAGAAGCAGAGGAAGAAACCGCATGTTTATTAGAAAGAATCAGGATAAAGTACCTTATCAATTCATGTTACAGATACATTTTATTAGAAAAGGTTTTTCAGAATGTAAAATTATAGCCCGCTACAAAATTTGAGAAATATTGGCTTACTTTTATAAAACTGCGTGTATGAAGCACTTTTGCAAATACTTCTAATAATAGCTATTTAAGTAACAAGAAATGTAAGGACCTATTAACATTTGAGGTGGGCAAGTACAATCCAAGGCCAAGCCGCGGCTTGTTGCCTGCTGAAAATGTTAATACCTATGCATTCCGAGTTATCTTATTATATTTTTCCGCTGCTTATCGAAATTTTCCTAGATTTAAAAAAAATGTTTGGTTTGTCACCTGTCACCAGGATTAGTTTTCGTGAGTCGTGTTACCTGTGAGTGTCACATGTCACATAAACACTTGCAATTACAAAACGTCTAGGTCTGCATTTTGCGTTAGTAATTTTATTATCCTAGGAACTTATTTTATATATACCTATATTATTTTTTAAAAGTTAAAACAGAAATATTTATATATGAACATGTTGACATTTTTTATTTTCGATTGAAAATGCACCCCAAAGGGGTTGAAAACTGAGTATTGAAAAATTCAATATAAAACTAAAACTGAGTTTAAGCATAGTGGAATGCAGAAAGTAAATGAATTATAGATAAATGCATGCAAGGTTGTTTCCTTATTTTGTTATCATCCTGCGCAGTCGATACGAGAATATGTAGCTTGCTATTAATGTACCCAGGGGTGTATTAATATAAATTTTAAATGTTTTGATAAAAGAAAATATGAAAAATTATTTGTTGTTAAAATGTGAAACTTGAAAAATGTAATTACAAGAGTTGTTTATTTGAAAAGGTTATGGTAAATTGAACGTAGATTGTCTATAGGTATATATATATAGCGAGTTTGGATTACAGCTACTGCCGTATCTCGCATCCCAATCGCCATTGATTCCTGTTCCTCCAGTCATACTCGTGAAGGTTTCTAAGTACCATATCATCCTGCACCTGTTTAAACCATGTATTTGGTGGTCTGCCTCTTTTTCTTTTTCCTGGTGGGCTCCAATTTAAAATTTTGTTCGGCCATCTTTCTTCATTTATTCTTCGGGCGTGTCCATACCATATGAGCCGTCTTCTTCCGATTTCGTCCACTGTTGTTTTTCGTTTTCCCATTCGGTCTCTAATTTCTGTATTCCTAATATGTTCTAGTCTGGAAACTCTACATGCTCTTCGTAGGAAATCCATCTCTACAGCGTTTATTTTTTGTTGTTCGGTTTTACTCATTTCCCATGTTTCTGAACCATATAATAAGATAATTTGTATGATGGTATTGTATATTCTTATTTTCGTACTTTTTCTGATACTATTTGACCATAGAAGAGAGTTTAACTTTTGTGTTGCTTGTTTGGCCTGTCTTATTCTATTCGTTATTTCTTTCTTTGAATTCGCGTCTGATGATATTACGCTTCCTAGGTATTTATACTCTTCGCATTTTTCGATTGTCTTGCCTTCTATTTCTAAATCGTTTGCTACTCCCGCCCCTGTTACCAGGTATTTGGTCTTTTTGTAATTTATATTCATTCTATTTGATTTGTATGTATCCGCAAGTTTTCGCATCATATATTCTATATCATGTTCGTCTCCAGCCAGGATTACCTGGTCATCGGCAAATAACAAAGAGTATATGTAATCCTCATTTATTGGAATGCCCATGTATTTACATTTGTTTTTCCAATTTATTAATATGTTTTCGATATAAATTTTAAACAACGTAGGAGATAGGCAGCATCCTTGACGTACTCCCTTGTTGGTGGTAAATGGTGTTGACAGTTTATTTCCAATCTTAATAATATTTTTTTGGTCTTTATAAATTTCTCGGATAGTGTATATGTAGTGTTTGTTTATATTAGTTTTATGGAGGATTTCCAAAAGTTTTTTGACAGGAACAGTATCAAAAGCTTTTTGCAAGTCGATAAATATTAGATGTGTTTCTAAATTTTTCAGTTTTCTCTTTTCTGTTATTTGTTTTATCGTGAATATATTATCAATGCATGAACGTCCGGCCGTAAATCCGCTCTGCTCTTCTCCTATTGTTATTTCTTGTTCTATTCTTTTTCTTATAATGCGTCCGTACAGTCTTCCTACAGTTGCCAGCACGCTGATGCCCCTATAATTTTCGCACTCATTTCTTGATCCTTTTTTATGTATAGGTGTCAAGTATCCTATTTTCCAGTCTTCAGGTAGGGGATCATGTTCAATAAGACATCTGTTAAATATATAAGTAAGGATTTCATGTGTCTTTATAGTTGCGTGTTTAATTAATTCAGCAGGAATACCTCCTGGACCGGCAGATTTTCCGTTTTTCATTTCTTTTACGGCTTGTTGTACTTCTTCCATGCTTATTTCAGCAATGTGGTCTCTTGGTGTTTGATGTACCGTATTCTGTTGTTGATATTCCTTTCTATCCTCTTTTAATATCTTGGCAAAGTATTTTTGCCATTGGTCTATACTTATCATATTTGTATATTTACTTCTTTCATCTTTTCTTACATTTTTGATAGTGTTCCAGGCTTCTTTCGTTTGAGTACCTCCTATGTATTGTTCTATTTTATCGCATCTTTTTTCCCATTCATCGTTCTTTGCTTTTTGTATTTCTTGTTTCACTTCACTACGTTTTCTTTGATATGCTTTTCTGTCTTGGGGGTCGTTTGTGGTTAGCCATAAATTATATAAGTTTCTTTTTTTCGTGGTTAACTTTTCTAAGTCCTCATTCCACCAGTATTCTTTGGTATTTTTTGTATGTTTCGTTTCTTCTCCTAAGGCTTCGTATGCTGCTGCATGAATAGCATTTTTCAATTTGTCGTACTCTTGTGTTGCTGTACCTGTTAATTCAAATGGTAATTTTGAAGACAACCTTACTTTGTATAGAAAACTTGTTGATTCTGTATTAAGAGATTTGAGGTTGTACTTCTTGTCTAATAATCTTCCAGTTTCTTCTGTGTCGTCATTAACTTTTCCTTTATTTTTTGCTTTTTTGTGTAGCAGGTACATTGTCGCTTAACTATAGGTATCTGTTTTGTAATTAATAGTTGTAGGGCTCTTTTGTATTGCAATCGTTTCTAGGCAAAGGCATTTTTCTAAATTGCTCTCTTTATGTAAGATAGTAGGTGTATAAAAGTTAAATTTATGTTAGTGTTCTATTGCATGATCGGTTAACGCAGTTTTAGTGGAAGAGGTTGATATGTTATTAATTTTAACAGAATATTTATGTTGTTTAATTCTGTTTTTTAATAATTGCTTATTTTGACCTATATACGTGGAGTTGCAGTTGTTACAATTAATTTGGTACACTACTTGAGATTGCATACTTGTTTCAGATTTATCTTTTAAATTAGTGAAAAACAATTTGCCTAAAGTATTATTGTTGTTAAATGCAGTTTTGATATTATATTTTTTAAGTTCATATTTAATGTTTTCAGCAAGTTTAGGAATATA
Organism: Agriotes lineatus; assembly: GCA_940337035.1. NCBI lineage: Eukaryota > Metazoa > Arthropoda > Insecta > Coleoptera > Elateridae > Agriotes > Agriotes lineatus. Next base: position 293,578 of record CALNHX010000605.1, on the reverse strand, counting down.
TTGAATTGATACATATTTGTTTTGTGATGGTGTGTTTGAAATATTAAATTCGTTGCCAAGACAGTTAAATTGTAAAGCTATGGATTGATTAAGTTTGTTTTGGTTTTTAATTTTATTTATTCGGTAGATAATACGTTTTTTAATGAAATCAATAGGATAATCATTTATAATTAAAATATTAGTAATTAATTCAAAATTTTTTTATGAAACTATTTAGAGGATAATTGAATTGCTCTGTCAACTAAATTGTTTATAACACTTACTTTATATTTGATTGTTGTATTAGAATTCAAATTAGGTATCTGTTTGTTTTTATCATTTATCATCAAACGAGTGGTTACCCACGAAGCACCGCGAGTGGAACCATTCCCCCACAAATACTTTGCAAAGTATTTAGTATTTAAATACATTTTTAAAAGTATTTAAATACTTTTAGGCTGATATGTTTTTCGGACTTTTTCCACTGTTTAGGGTGTAAATCACACAACGTTTCTGGAGTTTGGATATACTCCCGTCTTCAGGTGTTCCTGGTGGCCTAGTTGTTAGAGTGGCAGACTAGCGATCAGCGGTCCCGGGTTCAAACCCCGGGGGAGGCACAAATTTACGTAGAAAAGCGTATAATATCAGTCCTTCTCAGGACTAACCAGGAACACCTGAAGACGGGAGTAGATCAAAACTCCCGAAACGTTGTGTGAGTTAAACCCTAGACAGTGGAAAAAGTCCGAAAAACATATCATAATAGACCACTGCCAAAAAATGACATTCAGAGAACAACTTCTAGGCTGTTTAAATATTTTTAGAGTATTTAAATACTTTGAGAGTATATAAATATTTTGAATGTATTTAAATATTCTCAAATGATGACGTATTAGATATTCAAAATTACGCAAAAAGTATTTACTAGTTGGAAATATATTTTTTTGAGAAATAAAGGCAATTAAATACCTTTTTAAATAGTTTTAATTTTAAACGTCTTTTAGGTCATCATTTGAGCTATTCTGGCATTGGGCATTACACGTTGGAATTCACACTATGAGTTTGTAATCCAAATTTTAGCAAAAAAAGTACTTATAAATTTAAGCAAAAAAATACTTATTTAATATGAAATGCTTTCAATTAAACAATATTGCGTGAAAAAAATGAAGTGGAGTATTTGACAGAATACGTTGTCACTAGTTTTAGCATTAGATATTCTGAAAGGAAAAGCTAATATATTATGGATTCGTGATACCAACAATCGCCAGTTTAAAAATTAATCTGGAAAAACTAAAAACACAAAATCTCAAGTATTTTCTTCCTTAAATATAAAAAATGTAACCTGCTGCTAAATTTGAAGGACAACTTTGTATTTGAACTGAAGAATTTAATTTAAATTCAAATTTGTTATTAGCTGAAGGTCTACAACTTAGCGCACAGATAATGCGCTACTTTTACACCACCCTGTATGTTTATTGTTATATTTGTTTTTCCATTTATCATTTTTTCGAAAACGCCCTCAAAACTGAGTTAAAGTTCAAAACAGTTTTACTCTAAAAATCTATACCCGCTTATGGAATAATATTTTAATTTAATGGCTCAAAACACAAAAAACATTTTTTTGATATGCAAACCCATAAAAACTGCATAGATACTAATAAAACCTTCAGTTCACATCTGGTCACCAACGTACTTTATCAATTGAGGTAGGTAAGTTATTGACCACATGTTGTTTGTGCAAGAACTTTAACTTAGATTTGCTTACCAAGCGGCTCGTCAAATTTAGGGGAGATAAATGATTAAGAAAATATACGATTAAATGAAAAACGATAAATAGAAACGTTGTTCATTTTGGTGAGCTCTATCACTGGTTAAAATATTTGCACTCATTTCGATAACACTCTGTATAACTTTATTATCTCTTCTCGAATAAATATACAAAAAAAAAGTTATGAATATTCACATTACCTATCTGTTTATCTAAGATACTACATTTTATTTACGATTAATGAAAAATGTTTAAAATATAGAGTAGATAACAGAAGTGGCAACACGTATGTTACAACCTTCAAACATATAAGACTGGAACGAGCATACTTGTAATCATATATGTAATACTTACTATATTGCTAGCGGCTATGAGTGGGAAACTCGCGAAGGAAGTGAGACAGACAACCAACTCTTCAATGTATAATGGTGAGCTGTGCGTAAGCGCGTCGTCCGCGCGGTGGGGAAGTGAACCAACCAAGTTTAAAATTTGCTTCTAAAGGCGGAGTTCGAATTCTCACGCATGCGCACGAGACGCGTTATACTCTTAGTGAAACTATGTCGACGCCGTAATGTTTTCGGGCGTTCCGAGGCCCTACTAGCAATATATGTATAATACATATATGCTTGTAATAACGTAATGTTAAACCGATGGTTCAAAGAAGAACAACAGAAATGAAAATAGAAGAGTACGCAAGTATAAGAAGGATAAATTGATAACTCGAACTCATTGGTAATGCGCAATCGCGAACAGCTTTAATAGTTTGGGTAATGGGATGGGCTAATGGCCCATTTCTGCAGAACAGCTGATCGCAGATGACTCAGTAGTTTGTCGTTTTTGAATTAATTTGTGATGTTGTGAATTTGGTTGTTGTGCTCTTTGAATAGTGGTTAACGAAAAGAATTACTTGCAAGAATGTATTAATCCGCGTCCACATTAATAAATATTTACGTTGTGCGTTGTATTTGACGCAAATTTGTGCGTGTGCGTTGAAATTAATGTAGATGTGGACTGTGCGCCGAACGCAAACGCACACAAATATTTTTGTGACGAACGACGCACGCTATCCATCGCCCAGTCGGTTTTTACTTGAACTTCAAAGAGATTTGCGGCGCAACGTTGTGCTGATGTAGACGTATGTTAGTAGTGCATAGGTATATGTGTTCGCGTCCTTTTAATTTTAATTTATTTTTAGGAATAAACTTTCTAACTTGCAGAAGGAAATTATTAATTAACCTTGCCGTAGTACTCATTATTAGTAAAAAAAGAAATATGCTGCCTTTAATAATGCACGATGAAATTCGAAAAAATAAAAATAAACTCAATAATAAGAAAGACAGTACTGGATAGAACTTTATCAATATAAAAAGCAGGATGGCGGTAGTGGCTTGTTAACGACATTAGAAATGGATGAAAGCACAGGACAATTCCGCAACTTTCTTCGTATGTCATCAGTGGATTTTAAAATTTTCATTAATATGATTGGCCAAAAATCAAGAGAATAGCTACAAAATGCCATTGATGTTAAGCATTTCACAACAATCTATGCTTCTGGTACTCTTGAATGAGTGACAATGCATCTTCGTTGTTCCATTCCATCTTCTGTTATTACTCTTTATTTCCACAAATATTGCAAATATAAAATTTACTAATAATAAGAGAATGCACAATGTGCCACGCATCAAATCGACGAACAGGCGGATCGCCGACATACAACGCACAACACACATTTGTGCGTCAAAAAATGATGCATCTGCATTAAATTTGCCCCGCAAATAAGTGCTCTACATTTTGAAATACAACACAACGTAAATATTTAGTAATGTGTACGCGGCTTTATATGTTCGAAGGTAACAACCACACGCCATTGTTGTGGAACCGCTGATCACATTCTCAAGCGAAATCAACTGCGCATGCGCAAAAGTTTGATTTTTGCTTCTGCAATTCCATAGCCATTACGCATGATCCAGTTTCGAATAGTAGCATGATGACTACACCATTAGATGATTTTTATCTGTGGTTTTGTGTTTTTACCGTTATTTGTTAATGTTGATATTAGGCATTTGTGAGGTTTAAACCGTGATATATTTACCATTTGACAATCATTGGTGAGATAATCGTTACAGGAGTTTGTTTAAATAATTTCAGACCGTACTCGCAGTATATCTGTAATATAACCTAAAATACGCAAAACTTCACCTTTACAGGCGGTGTATCTGGTACGTATCACAATATAGTGTGGTTGCCGGCATATGCAAATCTAGGGAAACGCCGTTAATAAATCCTGATAAATTTATATTTCCTTTAAATAATTTGTGCTGTGCAGCCATTTAGTGATGCTTTGTTATCGGTCTCTCTGCGCTCATAAAATGCATTCATTTACATCGTTTTACTCAAGTTGTTTATCGACATGCCTCAATTTTGACTATAAGTATTATAATTCGTGGTTCGTTTTCGCTTACAATTTCATTTAATTTTAATTTGTATAAAACTTCTTTATGTTGCATATGCTGCAAGACACTGTATAACAGTACAGTATCGTAAATGTCTAATAATATTTCAGTGAGTAAATGACTGGCAAGCATGTAATATGAATATTCTCTCCTTTCAGAACCTTGACAAAACTTCAAGCGTAGCATCTGATGGAGTACGGGCAAGATGTCTTTTCTGATTCTGTAGATTTACGTCACAGGCTTCAGGTATAAATTTAACAATTGTCACTTAAACATGGGTGATGATTGTTAGCAGTCCGGAAACACTTCATTCAGTCAAAAATACATCAGAAATGTGCAGGAACTTTTGTGTTATATTGGTTTTCGTAATGTTGCTTATAAACTGGTTGATTGTAATTTTTAAAATAACTGACTGCATTTACACGGTAATTTAACGCTGGTGTTATTTAAATCGTTGTTATTAAAACTCGTGTAAAACGTGCGTTTACACAAGGGGTGTTGTAGAGGCGTTAAAGTGTACGTCGGTGTTAGCGTGGTGTTATCTAAAACCTCGTCGCAGTGTGACCAACTGCTTCGAGATTTTCCATCTGTAACTCTGTCAGATGCTGTCTGTTATTATAAAATTATAAACATAACCGCTATAACCTACAAGATTAATAACACAGCTGATACAATTCAACGGACTGACGTTGGTGTGGTTGATAACTGCGACTTAGAACAACCAACCGTCTTTACAATTATGTTGGTAGTCCTGTTACAAAACGGGTGTAAATCGAAAGTATCCATTTACACGTACATTTTACACCCGCTTACTAACGTCAAGCCTCTTGGCGAAGTGGTGTAGCGTTAGTAACACGGTTCTAGTAAAGCCGGCGTTAAACCCCATTTACACTACAATTTACACCGGTGTTAACAACAACCGATGTTGTAACACCGGTGTTAGCGGACCGTGATGATTGATTGCTTACAATCTTTGATAGTTAATTTACGTTTTCTACTGTTGATAAATTATTACTGAATTTGATTAATTACTGATTTGATACTACACATACTTTGTTTGGGAAATGTTTTTTTCCTCGAACCTAAATAAACTTGCATCTCATGGTAATATACTCTTTGCATGTGTATAATAATTGAAAGTTATTTAAAGCAGTATGTATAGTGTTTATCTTGCATTTTGAAAGTTAGGTTTCTACAAAATACAGGGTGTCCTAAAAGGTTTTTACCATTTAAAAACATAACTCATTAATAAGTGTTAGGTTTATTAAACATCTTTTATTTTTTTAATTAACTACAAACTGTGGAAATTTATCTGTGAAAATTTATGCCGTCGAGGTGCTGCCCCCGTGCGCACCGTCTGCTCCAAAACACCTCTGAAATTGGTGAACACGTGGCCAGAGAGTTCTCGTGGAATTGCTCGAATTTCATCGTTAATTCATTGCTTCATTTGATAAAATTTGCAGGAATTTGGACGTAGACCTTTGATTTAAGCAATCCCCACAAAAAAAATCCATGGGAGTAAAACCGAGACTTTTGGGGGAATAATTGACGTTGCCATTCTTTGATATGACCTTTTCTGGAAACATCCATTGAACGATCCTCATGGAAAAATTAGCAGTGTGAGCAGTCGCTCTGTCTTGTTGAAACCAAGTGTTTTGGTTGAATCCGGACATTGCTGCCCACACAGTAACTTTGGGACTGTGTTGGAGTCGCTGATGTTTCACGTGTGGGTTATCAGCACCCCAATATCGGCAATTCTGCTTATTTACAGCTCTGTTTAAATGAAAGGCACGGTAAAGTCGACGAACATGGATGTAAGAATGATTATTCTCATAAAATGTTTTTTTACACACAAAGCATGCTGTGATCCCATGTATCGCTCCATTGCTACTGAAATTCCAAGAGGCGCGCTCCCGATTGCAACCGGTCGGATCCTCTCGCTCCTAACGGTTCTCGAGAAATATAACCTAGAAATGGTAAAAACCTTTTAGGACATCCTGTATATATGTAAGTAAAGATTTGATTTACTTATGTAATTACACTTTTGCTCTGAACAAGTTACTACAATTTTGACAGTGCATTAATATTTCAAATTACAAAACACTTAAAATTAACAAGCAAGTAATTTTAATAAGCTTCAAATGTGTTATTTGTTATTCTTTTGAAGGTATACGATCATTGCCCTAATACTATCGTATGGATTTATAGAAATGTTATGCATTCTTGTTGACAATTTTGTAACTTGTGTAACACATTTAATTGTCGTTATGCAATATACTATTATTAATACCGCCTCATAAGCGAAAGTGATGTATTCAATTTCTACTGATTATAATACTAATTCCATGTACAAAATTAACTTTGTTCAACTTTCTTCAAACCTTAAGGGCACGTAGTATGCTCCCACTAAATTTATAACAATCTTTGTTCCAATACAAATAATATATGCAGATTTACTGTTGGATCTACCTAAAAAATTTAATTGGCTTATGAAGTAACTAAACTGCAATTTGTGTGTAGTAACTGATCTGATACACAGTATGCAGAGTATACGCAGCGAGCTGAGTGGAATTACTAGTGGATAATTAGTGAAAATTTATAATTGTGTTATACTTATAATAGAGCAAGATTAACGTTGAATCAGGAGTTCCAATTATGAAAACATTGTGCATACATTTTGATCAAAATCATAGGCTCAATACCTATGGGAAATAAAGTGTAAGAAAGCGTAATTTTCTGTTTAATCGACCTTATTGATGTATATATGTATGTATGTATTGTCGGTAACCTCATTTTACCTTGCGGGTATTATTTATTTAATATTAAATATTCTAGATTATCACAGACCAATGCCTAAAATGCATAATCGCATTTCAGAACTTATTTATTTCATTGCAAAATGTATTTACTCTTACCACTTCTACATTTGCCTTTAAGACTACAATATTACACAGCATATTATATTCAGGAATCTGGCATCTCAAAAGATGCTTCTAAAATGATGGAGTGTGCACTCGAAGATATAGTTTTTAAAAAAATGTACACTATCTGGAATTACCTGGTGGATCCAAATGTGGAAAATATTTTTTCTGGATTTTTGTAATCCCAAAAAGAATGGAGCCCTCCACATTTAGATCCGTAAGGTAATTCCAGATAGTGTACATTTTTTTTAAACTATATTTTGAGTCCACACGCTATGATCCAATTTATGGTCCCTAATTCCTGACTATTACAAATAGTTGTGTTCTAACATTTCTATCAATGTAAAGCACATTTATACCGTGTTTCCAAAACAGTACAATTAAGAAGGAGCTCTTGTAATTGGTAGAAGATAAATATTCCGTAAAATTAGATAAAATGTTCCAACATTGGAAGCACTATGATCCATATTTTAACCGTACAAACTAAAGGTTTGCTGATAAGGTGCAAACTCCTCTGTAAATGCAAATATTTTCACCTTAGTATATTGTAAAATACTTCCCTGACATAAGGACAAAATTTGTGTTTGCTAAAAACAACACTAATTTGTTCAAAAAGGAGGGAAAGTACATCGCCGTTCGTTTGAAGTGGATCACTTAAAGACACTTCCCTAGCAGCACAACCTGATTGGAGCCATGTCGGCTGCCAACATTGACAAAACACTGGAATGAAACGCTTTTATATATGGTATTTGCATTGGACTCCAATATGTATTCTACATTGGCGATCAGTATTTATCCTACATTGGTCACAAACACTGGTTCTACGTTCTTGACCAATATTTATTCTACATTGGTAATTCATATTTATTCTTTACTAGTGAATCACCCGAGCTACGCTACGGTTAGCTAATTTAAGAGAGATTCATTAATATAAATTTAAAAAAAAGATGCATTGGCCGGGAATCGAACCCGGGCTGCCAGCTTTTAAAGGATTTAAAACAGTTATTTTTTAAACATCTTTGTTATTTTTGTCATAAAAAAATTATAGGAGTATTTTTGTTAAGAATTGTAGTTGTGTCTTTTGGTACAAAAACATATGGGGTATTCTATTGAAGAAATCTATATTTTTGGAAATAACTGGATGTTTAATGCTTAATGCAAAGGCCCTTAATTTGGTTCACCCTGTATGGTTCATTTATAATTTACAAATATTGAATAGATATTTCATTCAATATACAGAAATGCAATATTTTTCTAAGTATAATCATGGGGGGCGGGGGGATGTTAAAAATACAAATTTTTAATATTCAACCAACTATATAATTATAATGTTATAATAACAAATAAACTTAAATTAGAGTCGCCTGTGATATGTGTTACACGTTCGACAATACTGACGTGTATTGTCAGTCTATGTCAATTTCGAGGTTGGTAGGTTAGATTTTGTTTGTTGTTTGACACAGACTGACGTAAAACTTAACCTGCAAATCCCGAATTTGACATAGACTGACAATACATTTCAGTACTGCCTAACGTATAACACATATCATAGGCGACTCTGATTGTAAATTTATTTGATCTCTTGTTATATACATTCACAAAAATATTTAATTTTTTACTTACTAACAATAAAGTTGTAAATTTTCAAGGTACAAAACGGCAGTTTTTTTTTCCAAGTCGTGAATACAAACTTCTGGGGATAGAAGTTTTTTTTATAAAATTATAGATGTTTTTGTAAACAGTTTCACCACCCGTTAAAAGTTTCTAACATTAATACAATAACAAAATGAGAATAAAAGTAGTACTCACCTTAAACTTGCGTTCAGTCACAGATCGCAAAGAAAAGTGTGGGATGGAGTAACATTTGCAGTTTTAAGAGCCCGCAAACTAACCGTGTCGACCTTGAGATGACAATGTTTCTAAGTGTAATAATGAAAATAATGACGGGGGAGAGCGGAGAGGGGCCATTGGCACTTAAATTGCCGCGAAAGTACTAAAACATCGTCCTAAAAATATAAAAATTGAACAACCAAATACTCTTCAATGTAGATACAGGGTCCGGCAAAAAGACCTCTTCTATTTGGAGAGGCCTCTGAATGAGCTGTGGTGGGGATACAGCTGTGGAGGAGATATCGATCGATAGAGGTATAGGTGCCGTTTTCAGTGAGAGCAATGGCTTGGATTGGTCAACACTGTGTTTTTGTTGTTGAGCAGTTTCTTAGTAATGGTGGTTTTGTGATTACTACACAGCGTATAGTAGAAATGAGCGGCCCTTCGTACGTCATTTTGTTTTATATCAAATTAATTGACCGAATTAAGTTTATAATTAAATTTTTTGGCCTAATTAAATAGCCAAGTCAAATTTATCGATTAAATTGGTTGATCCAATTAAACCGCGAAGCCAATGATCTAATTAAATTGCCCCATTAAATTTATTGATTCTATTAAACCACGAATCAAATGCTCTAATTAATTGCCGTATTAAATCGGCAGACAAAATTACACATATGATAATTATTCACATATGAAGTTTGATTTGATCGCTGTAATTGCGTGTCGGCCATCTTTGTTTCTATTCACCTGACATAACTTTTAAAACGCGTTGATGTAAAATGACATAGTATATGATATTCACAAATAAAAATATTTTTTCTGTAACTTTCTTTGTCTACTTGTAACTACCTCTTGCAATATGGGAAGTCTTTTTGTCGGACCCTGTATAATGCGTACACACTACTTGTCTGTAATGATACTGTCTTTATTGCCACATACGCTACGAATATCCTTAATGATATCGTTTAATATTAGCGGTATCAATAAAAGTCAAATCTCTGTTTTCTAGACTTTTTAGTGTACTAGGAAGTAGAAAATAATTAGCGGAAATAAATGCTAAATAGTTTTGTAAACGTTTTTTGTCCCTTTAAGTGTAGCTGCCGAATCTTTATCTAAATTTTTAGCAGAACGAAAGTTTGTTTACGTTCAGTTACGGACGATTTGCCTGACCTATAATTCATGAAATATTCTATTTGTTCAGAAAAACGGAAGCCGCCCTTTAAATGTAAAATGGTAGATAATCCTTTGTTACGCGTCAATCACTATCGACGAAACACATTTTGCAAACCGTAATTAAGGTAATAGCATTTTCTAGAAATATACATTTAAACTGTTTTCGGCCATTAGTAATTAGAGAAACTGAAAATATGGCTATGTCTCAAATATAAATCAACACCGTGTAGATGTTAAGTTGAAGCAGCATGGAGATAGATTTTATGTGAATATTCCAATGTTGGAAATAGATAGGGAACTTATATGGTTACAATACTTTCTGATGCTTAGGCATCCCGTTATGGTCATTCTAGATAAATCCAACGTAGAGCCCACATTGTTTCACAATATTATAAAATAGTAGCCTGCCAATATTGAATCAAGATGAGTTTTGCGTGAATATTCCAATATTGGAAATAGATAGAAAATTTACATCGTCACAATATTTTCTGAAACTAGGAAGCCATTACGGTCTTCCTAGACAAATCCGATGCTTTGTGATATTGGAAAATAACAATATTGTATCAAGATTGGTTTTACATGGCCAATATTGGCCAAGATTCCTACATTGGAAACAGATTGGAACAATATGGCATCCAAGATTTTGTGCTGCCAGGGTAGTTTTGATGACATTTTCCTAACTTTCTCATAGCAAAACCATTGTTTTCAAATATTAAGGAGCCAAATGTCATTTTTTACTCTTATCATCTTTAATAAGTAAGCTAGAAGTGAAGAAAGCATAACTGTTGTAAAATCGACGTAGTAGCATTTCTTAAAGCAGTTTTAATTAATAATCGATTCATTTTTATGAAACAGAACACCAAAATCTTCAATATTCTTTACTACAAGTTGTGCATTGTTGCCTTATCGCTTGCTTAATAAAAATGATGACTTGCAGCTGTTTGATATTTTTAAAACAATAGATAACTCGCAATAATTAAAAACTACATTTTTCCATCAGTTAGGAAAATGTCGTCGAGACTAGTTTCTTTAAGTGATCCACTTTAAATGAACAGCGGTGTATTTGAATATGCAAAGTAAACAGAGTGGTATTCAATCAAATTATATCATTTCGTTCAACTAATCAATACTTATTAGAATTAGTTTTTGCTGACTTGATAAGTATTCGGTGTAATTTGATTGACTGAAATAGTGAAACAAAGGAGTAGTAAGAGGTTATCAAACTGAATGTTTATTGGCACTGTCAGTTTTTTGACATTCACTGCTTAATACTAACAGTAAGGTTATTCCTCGTTTGTGAATTAGGTGAAAGTGATTGTAGAAGCAGGTTGTAGTTAATGGGGAGAAGCGATTGAGGTCCAAATTCAACATTAATTAAATTCTAAAACTCCAAGAAATAGTGAAATTGTAAATACAAACTCACAATGGAGACAGTTTATGGCATTTTGTAAATCAAAAACTATTTGTTTTTTAAAATTGTGTTTAACTGATGAAACATTCAGATGTAACACTACGAGTATTCACTGATGACAACACTCGTTAAAACCTTCTGTAGATAAAATATTCATTACAGTAACTCTCGCATAGATAATAATGATCTAATTAACTCAGCAAATAAAAAACATTTGCGGGATAGTTGGTTTCATTTTGTTGAAACATATGAATCGGAAGTTGGAAACACTCTTTTCGCCATTAAATCAACAGTTACGGGCCCCGATAACATTAATGAATGTTACTACAAATGTGCTGTCTTCATCTGTTGCCATACTTCACACACGTCTTGAATTTCTGCATAACAGAATGCGTTTTTCCAGATATTTGGAAATCCGCATGAGTTATACCCCTGTCTAAAACTGTCCTACCAACAGAATTCAAATAGTTAAGTCCAATAAGCATTCTTTGCACGCTTTCTAAAGTTCTTGAACAAATTTTAGATAAAAAAATTCGTAATTACGTTAGCATGCACAGTATTTTGCCAAAAACGTAATCTGGCTTCTGCCCCGTATTCAAGCTACTGACAAAGAATTAACTTTATTGGTACGTTTAGATTTTTCAAAAGCTTTTGACACCATTGACCATACGCTTTTGCTATCTATTTTACATTTGAAAGGTTTTGATAACTCGGCTATCAGCTCAATAAATCAATATCTGTCAAACAGAACAGAAACGGCCAGTATTCACCAAGAAACTTCTGATTTGCTTGTAGTCACAATGGGTGTTCCGCAGGGCTCGATTCTAGGTTTTCTGTACTTCTTGAAAATTTTGAAAATAGCAGTCGACTTCCGTTTTATTGAAAGGTGTTATCCTGTTTATGCTTGTAGCCAAACCCTGTATGCATTAATAGTAATAATTAATTTCATTAGTCAGTGTCGCTATCTGAACTGGAATCACTGTTATCATTCGAAACATCTATAAGCAACTTATCAACAGTTAGATCTAGAACTTTCTCACGTCCATACCATTCTTTAATCTTTCTCTCAGTGCTTGCAACACATCCGCTCCAAATTTCAGGTGAACACGGCTGTAATGCTTCAGTCCACATTGCAAGAACTTTATCATCTCCATACCCATCTCTACCAATGTGGTCATCGTAATATTTTTTTGCATGTGCCCATGTTAATTCAATAGCGTTGTGTAGTGGTATGGTGGTAATCACAAAACTTCATGCCCATGACTTCTTATTAAATCGTCTACTTCATATAGGTACTTTGTCTTTGTCTCAAATTGGCTAACTTCAATCTAATCTACATGAAGTTGAATCATGAGGGATGTTGTTGTTATTTAATCAATCTATAATGCATCGTTTTGTCAATGATGAAGAAGGCTGCTTTTCAACGAGGGTACAATGATATTCGGCATTGTCCATGATTATGAGAGACGGTCTTCTAAATTATTGAGTAAATTGTCGACAAGCCATTTCTTAAACATTTCTGAATTCATCTCTCCATGATAATCTTCTTTCAAAGATTTTGTTGCAAATAACAGAGATGCATTTTTAATTAATCCGGCTGTACACCCAGCATGAACAACAATAAAGCGCTTTCCTTCATAACCTTCAGGCTTTCTAACACTTTGTATGTTTGAGTCTTGCCATGATTTACCAGGATTTCCTTTAGAATAGATCCAAGTTTCATCCATGAAAACTGCTTGCAATGGTGACGATAAATTGAAGTTTGCCATATAACTTTTTAAAAACTGAAGACGCAAACTGGTGATATTTGATTTTTCAACCAATGCTCTACGATTGTTGTCTTTGAGAAATTTAAACCCACGGTCATGCAGAACAACGTTTAAACTGCTTCTGTCTATTATTATTATTATTATCGTATGGTTCACAGGACGTAACACATATCAAACACAGAGTGTGCAGACGACATGCTTTTGCCTATTAGAATGTGATACTCTTGAAGTTCATCATTGAAAGATTTGAGAAGCAAATAATCGAATCCCTATAGACAAGTTAACCCTCTTAAATTGGAACGCCAATGGCATTAAAAACCAACGATCAATACTTATTTCATTCCTATCCAGACACAATATAGATATTGCATGCATCACTGAAACTCACCTTATTCTAAACGAAAAATTCACGTTACCGGGATATCATATATACCGGAAAGACAGACCAACATAGGTTGGGTGGGGAGGTAGCGCAATATTAATTTAAAAAAACATAGCTGTTTCTCCAATCACTCTGGAGAACGTACACTTTCTAGAAGCTGTTGCTATCAGCATAACAGTAAATGAAAACTCAACTCTCCGAATCGTATCAGCTTACAAACCACCTAATAGTCAACTCAGCCAAAACGAACTCAACCAAATTTTTGAAAACCAACATCCCACGCTTCTTGCAGGAGACCTCAATTGTAAACATACTAACTGGGGATGCAGAGTGACTAACCCCAATGGGATAAAACTTAATAACTTTGCTTCTCAACTGGCACTACAAGTGGCTGCACCCGCTGAATATACTTACTTTCCATATCGATACAACCAACTACCAGATATACTTGACATCATTTTACACAAAAACCTAACTCTACCAATTACTCAGACAGTACTCACGGAACTCGATTCTGATCATCTGCCAGTATTGTTCACCCTCAGTTGTTTACCCTATAACTACCCACACCTCCCAAGATTAATTAACGGACCCATCGACTGGGATAAGTTCCGATCTACTATGGATAATCAGCTAACTTGCCCCACCAACTTAGATTCACATGAGGACATCGATAACGCGGTGATATTGTTCAAAGATGTAATTACGTCAGCAACTCAAGCTACAAAAACCACTCGAATACAGCGACACCGATTTGACCAAACTCCTCCCTCACACATACAACAATTAATAAGAGATAAACACACAGCACGTAGACAGTGGCAAAGTACTCGAAACCCAGCAATTAAGACCCAACTAAACAGGCTTATCAGGCTAGTAAAAACCGAATTAGACCAATTTAGAATTACGTCCTACCAAAACTACATCGAATCTCTTAATCCTGGCGATCCCAACATGTGGAGGGCCACCAAAAGGATACTAAAACAACCAACGTTAATCCCACAACTCCGGTATGATGGTCGTACATATTCAGAAGATTCTGGCAAATGCGAGATCTTCGCAGAGCAGCTGGAAAAAACGTTTACCACTCCATCTACTCAATCTGATACTAATTATCCCGATCAACTCGAATTAAACAAAGATGTTCCTTCTAATATAACACCCACTGATCCAATATCGCCATCTGAAATTAAATCGTATATTAATAAACTGAAATTCAAAAAAGCTCCAGGAATGGATCTTATACCCAACTTGGTACTTAAAAACTTACCAAACAAATCCATCTGCTATCTAACAGCGATATTCAATGCATGCTTGAGATGTGGATACTTTCCTATTGCTTGGAAAAGAGCAATAATTTTGATGATACCAAAACCTGGCAAGCAGCACGACAATCCTGCGAATTATCGCCCAATAAGCTTGTTATCTACACTCTCAAAACTGTTAGAACGAGCAATACAGTCACGGTTAAGCAAATTCTTGGAGACTAACAACGTTATTCCGGAATTTCAGTTTGGCTTTAGAAACTCCCACTCATCAATTCACCAGATTCTAAGACTCACGGAACTAGTAGAAGAAGGCTTCGAAAGAAAAATGCACACACTCATCGCATTCGTAGACATAGCACAAGCTTTTGACCGGATCTGGATTGATGGGCTTATCCACAAAATAATAATGACGAATATTCCGCCATATTTACTGCATATATTAATCTCATTCTTATCCGACAGGACTTTTCAAGTAAGAATTAATTCCTTTACTTCTTCAATTCGTCAGATTAATGCAGGTGTTCCTCAAGGTTCAATCCTAGGGCCCACACTATTTAATATATTCATGTCCGACATTCCTTCCCTACCCGGTTCAAGCCTAGCTATGTACGCCGACGACACAGCCATTATCGTACAAGATCATGATATTATTAATGCAGCCTCTAATCTCCAAGAAAACCTAAACCAACTAAACTTATGGTTTAACAAATGGAGGATCACTTTAAACGCCAACAAATGTGAAGCAAAAATATTTACGCTTCGCCGACCTTTGGATCCCCCAAACTTATTTCTCAACAACTCTAAGATACAATGGAACCCAAAGGACAGTGCTGTGCGATATCTTGGTATATACTTAGATAGAAAGCTAAACTGGAATCTACACGTTAATAAAAAGCTATCTGAATCATACGCAAGGCTGAGTATGCTATACCCCATAATCAACAAAAAATCTCCCCTTAAAATTAAATGTGGTATCTTAATCTATACGTCCTTGATAAGACCTTTATTTACCTACGGATGCAGCGTTTGGAGTGCTACTTCTAAGACCAACCTGAACAAGCTCCAAGTTATTCAAAATAAAGTACTGAGAATGATAACCAATGCTGAATGGTTCGTCAGAAACTCACAGTTGCACAGGGAGACCGGCATCTCAACGATTCAACAGCACATCAAAAAAATATCAAGAAAATTTTACGACAACATAAACCAATGCGACGGTGCAAAATTCTATAACCTAGGTAAAAGAACAGTGCACACCAGATTGAAAAGAAAATTACCAATAGATCTACTAAGTAGTGACAGTGAATAAATCTTTAAACAATAAGAAAACAGTCTAGTTAACTCTTACGTGGTGAACCTCTAAACAATGATATAAGTTATGTCAAATGAACCTAGTGAGTAGTGCGCGTAGTTCGAAAAAACTATGAATAAACTCTGCCGTGAATAGCAGTTTATGCTGGACTGGCATTATACAAATTAAAAAAAAAAAAAAAAAAGATTATTAATAAACTCTAAGTAATATCTCTGATGCGGGTTATACAATACTCCAAATGCGTACTTACGAGTTTTAAATGTAATACTTAACCACAGTTGTTCAATATCTTTGGTTGCATCAAAAATAGTAAAGGAAAACATTGAACGAATATAAAAAGCAACTCTTCCACTTCTAGATTCTCTGTCTCTTCGTATTACAGTGTAACCTTCAATGAAAACGTCATTATTTGTAATGGAGTTAGACAACCAGGTTTTAGTAACGGCCAACAGATCAAATGAAGACTGAAGTACGAGATCTCTAAAAGCAGTAAAATTAGTGACGAGTGAGCGAACATTTATGTGTGCACAGTTTAACTGCAGACTCATAATTCAGAAATATATATATATAATCAAGTCCCCCAAAAATACCCTTATAAAGAGTGTAGGGGTGTGAATAAAACAGTACAGTATTTACGGTAACGCATCGACACAATATTCAGAAATATGCTAATAATTAAATCTAAACAAGAAACACAATGTGATACTAGATTTGCTTCAAAACGATGGGTAGGAAATTCGATTGGACCACACTTTATTTCCAAATTTCACTTTCACACAGCCGTCTCTTGACCACACGTTCCTAAACCCGAACTGATTAGCCGCATAACTGAAAATTTCGTACCGCTTTTTCGTGAGATCCTCCTTTATTACGATTTTGCTGCCCGCGAAATTTCTTCCTTTATTCATTAGGATGGATCGGTATTTGTAGGTAGCGAATTTAAGAATTACGGGGCGATGTTTTCCCTCCTGCAAAGCGCCTAGTCGATGACATCGATCTATAAACTCTGAACTAATGGTTATCAGCGTTTTTAAATAAACTGCTCAAGTAAGTACAGGTCTAAAGAGTAGCTTCAGCACTGCGAAAACATTAAGTATTATAGTGCACCCAGAATGTGTAGTTCAAAACGTGACCACCGAACTTCTGTAGATGGCGCCAAGTGGACAAGCCGCCACTGTGCTACAATGCTTGGAAATTTTGCAAAGTGGAAAATCGCCACCTTTCGCCAAAACCAAATAGCGCATGAAGGTGCTCGGGACCTTAGCAACAACTTTGCCCCCTTTCAAAATTTCGATATCTGTAGCCGTTCGAAAGTTACAGGCGATCCAGACAGACAGACAGACGGACGGACGGACAAAACGTTCGCATAAGTACGCTGAAGCTACTAATAACTGTATCAGAGTATCTTCTAAACTTTCTCCCTCTTCTTCCGGTACGCCGAAAATCCGCACGCTGTTCTTCCGCGTATACTGCTCCAGATCGTCGACGCTTTTTTCGTACGTTTTTGCAAGTTTTTTTCTCTTCATATTCTTCTTTAAAATTTTCAAATTTTAAACTTAGATTTTTAAAAACCTTTTTGGTAATCCTTGTTATAAACATAAAGCTTTCGTCGTTTAAGAAGGCAGCGATGGTTTCTTTAACAATTTCCTTAATTTCTGATCTGTTTTCACGTGTTAAGCCCATCTTTGGAAAGTACGTGTAGCATGCAATTGCTGAGACAACTATCACTGCACCTTGAACTGTAGAATGCCTGATTTATCACTTAAATGTCCAAATTTGCCAGAACACTAGCGAACGCGTGTTACTGCTCGAACGCCATCGAACCGAATCTACAGTGAAATCTCTCGTAAGCAGACACCGTGGTGCTACGATTTTTTCCGCTTAATGGAGGTGTCCTCTTAATAGAAATGCTTTAATTTTCAATTTTTTTTGTTTAATCTTTATTTGAATATAGAACGACAATGAATACATACATATTTAAATACATACAGTGCTTTCCATTATGACGCTACTGTAAAAAAGTAGCTTTAGTACATACATATCAACTGCAGCCTGTAATGAAGAAATCCTACCTCCTTTTAAACAAATGCAGCTATAAACTAAGAACACTTTGCTATAGATAAATAAAATCGTTTTTGCAGAACACTTCCGAAATTCAGATATATAACTGAGGATTAAGGTTGGAAAACAGGGCGCATATGAAAAGAGGTAATTTCCCTAGTTTCCTAGATAGCATTTAAACAAGCAATTTATAACGCGCCCCATACCACTCATATGAAAACATGTAATTCCCTAGTTCTCTAGCATTTAAGCACATAATAATTAGTAACATGTCCGCTTAAAAGAGGGAAATTTTAAAAAATTCCAGAATTTTCCTGTCCGCGTCCTGTTATCAGAGAGTCTGCTTAATGGAGATGCCCTTGCATTTAAACTACATTGATTCCCGATGGCGCCAAGGAAAATGTCCGCTTAATAGAGGGGTCTGCTTAATGGAGTGTCCGTTATGAGAGATTCACTGTATAACATCACTATTCCAAAGAAAACCCTCAGACGTCATAACCTATTTTGTATACATCATGCAACAAATTATGGCTAAAATTCACTGATAAATAGGTACTTAAATTTAATAAATGCATGTAACTAAGAAGTTGTGGGTGTTTCTTTAACTAAATTTAGAAGTGATCTTAAATGAATGTGTTGTCCATGCAATGTTATTTTGGTATGCTAAGGGTTATGTTTATGACACTATGTTATTATGTTAGATTATATAATTATAAACTGTTGTTAATGGGGTTATCCCATAAATCCATAAATAAATAAATAACTGAATTTGAATGACAATCTCCTTTTGTTCTAGATGTGAAGATATCCAACTTCTTTTGGCTCATATATCATTGAAAGAAACGTTGAAACAATTACCATTCATTAAGAAAACTATGGAAAATAAGTCTTGTAGTTCTACAGGAACTACACCATGCATATCGCAGAACATGAATAGCAATGAAAGTTTTGATAATCTATCTATTAAACAAGAAGACATCGAATTAAAGGATGAAAATTATGAAGAGAAAACATTCGACAAAGATAACATAAATACTGCTTGTAGTGGAGAGAAACCTTATAGTTGCGCCGTTTGTGAATATAAAACAGCAGTAAAAAATCATTTACTTGAACATATGAAAACTCATACAGGAGAAAAGCAATACAGTTGCTTGGTATGTGAATACAAAGCAGCACGTAAAAGTCATTTAGTTAAACATATGAAAACTCATACAAGAGAAAAGCCATACAGATGCTCAGTTTGTGAATACAGAACAGCAGTGAAAACTAGTTTAGTTACACATATGAGAACTCATACAGCAGAAAAGCCATACAGATGCTCGGTTTGTGAATACAGAACAGCAGTTAGAAGTCATTTAGTTAGACATATGAAAACTCATACAGGAGAAAAGCCATACAGATGCTCAGTTTGTGAATACAGAACAACAGATAGAAGTCATTTAGTTAGAAATATGAAAACTCATACAGGAGAAAAGCCATACAGATGCTCAGTTTGTGAACACAGAACAACAGATAGAAGTCATTTAGTTACACATATGAGAACTCATACAGGAGAAAAGCCATACAGATGCTCGGTTTGTGAATACAGAACAGCAGTGAAAAGTAGTTTAGATACACATATGAAAACTCATACAGGAGAAAAGCCATACAGATGCTCAGTTTGTGAATACAGAACAGCAGTGAAAAGTAGTTTAGTTACACATATGAGAACTCATACAGCAGAAAAGCCATACAGATGCTCAGTTTGTGAATACAGAACAGCAGTGCAAAGTAGTTTAGTTACACATATGAGAACTCATACAGCAGAAAAGCCATACAGATGCTCAGTTTGTGAATACAGAACAGCAGTGAAAAGTAGTTTAGTTACACATATGAGAACTCATACAGCAGAAAAGCCATACAGATGCTCAGTTTGTGAATACAGAACAGCAAATAGAAGTCATTTAGTTAGACATATGAAAACTCATACAGGAGAAAAGCCATACAGATGCTCAGTTTGTGAATACAGAACAGCAGTAAAAAGTAGTTTAGTTACACATATGAGAACTCACACAGGAGAAAAGCCATACAGATGCTCAGTTTGTGAATACAGAACAACAGATAGAAGTAGTTTAGTTAGACATATGAAAACTCATACAGGAGAAAAGCCATACAGATGCTCAGTTTGTGAATACAGAACAACAGATAGAAGTCATTTAGTTACACATATGAGAACTCATACAGGAGAAAAGCCATACAGATGCTCGGTTTGTGAATACAGAACAGCAGTGAAAAGTAGTTTAGTTAGACATATGAAAACTCATACAGGAGAAACGCAATACAGAAACGCAATACAGATGCTTGGTATGTGAATACAAAGCAGCACGTAAAAGTCATTTAGTTACACATATGAAAACTCATACAGGAGAAAAGCCATACAGATGCTCGGTTTGTGAATACAGAACAGCAGTGAAAAGTAGTTTAGTAACACATATGAGAACTCATACAGGAGAAAAACCATACAGTTGCTTGGTTTGTGAATATAGAACATCAGACAGAAGAAGTTTAGGCACACATATGAGAACCCATACAGGAGAAAAGCCATACAGATGCTTGGTATGTGAATACAAAGCAGCACGTAAAAGTAATTTAGTTGAACATGTGAGAACTCATACAGGAGAAAAGCCATACAGATGCTCAGTTTGTGAATACAGAGCAGCAGATAGACGTCATTTAGTTTGACATATGAGAACTCATACAGGCGAAAAGCCATACAGTTGCTTAGTTTGTGAATACAGAACAGCATATAAGAGTCAGCTAGTTACACATGTGAAAACCCATACAGGAGAAAAGCCATACAGATGCTCAGTTTGTGAATATAAAACGGCAGATAGAAGTAATTTAGTTACACATATGAGAACTCATACAGGAGAAAAGCCATACAGATGCTTAGTTTGTGAATGCAGCACAGGATATCAAGGTACTTTGGTTAGACATAAAGAATCATGCAAGAGAAAAGCCATACAGATGCTCAGTTTGTGAATACAGAACAGCAGATGGCAGTAGTTTAGTTACACATATGAGAACTCAAGCAGGAGAAAAGTCATGCAGTTGCTCGGTGTGAGGAAAGTCATACGGTTGCTTGGTGTGTGAATACAGAGCAACAGATAAAAGTAATTTAGTTGAGACATACGAAAACTCATACAGGAGAACAGCCATATAGTTGCTCGGTTTGGGAATACAGAACCGCACAGAAAAAAAAATTATCACAGGAAGGAAGCCTTGGTGCAGGAAGTACTCTAACTTAAATAATCAGTGCAGTGACGCATGTGAACAATTAAAAGCGATTAATACAAACGTGCAGTGGCGCAAAGACACGGTTAATTAGTTATAAATGTAAACAATTACATTAAGGATAAGAATTTTGTAAATAATTTTAGTTGTAAGCAAATTTAGTGTTAAAAGTAATCAATTTGAACTTGATCAATATCCGTTTTTTATTAATATTCTACTTGCAATTGTTTATAATGGATTTTCAAAGAGAACAAAAGAATAAATTGTAAGAATTATTGTGTTGAAATGTGCTCCACTTTAAACGAATTTTTCATATAATAAATAAACAGCTACCAGCATAAAAAGTATACAGTTTCGCTGAGTGCATGTCCAAGCGGGTGTGGTAGTATTTGCAGAGATTTCCGCCACGAAAAAAGTGAAAAGTTCTTCGAAGCCTTGTTACGATAACCTAGCAGCCAAGTGAGTCAATACAGCCCAGAGGGGAAGGTACCAGGTCATAGAGCAGCCTTGTAAGAACGTGTTCCAGGAGTTTCATCAGGATCAGCCCCGTAGCAGCCCAAGAATTGCATCAGCGTCTCCTACAAGTTTCCGAGTCAAGATCGGGAGAGAACAGGTACCATTTATGGCTAAAACTAGCTACGTTAGGCCCGTGAAACTTATGTGTAAGAAGAGTCAATACTTAAGACAATCCAAGCATTTCCCGTGGCGGTAAAGCAAGTGCAGCTTGCAATATAGGCCGAGTCCATAATTTGAGGTTAGGCGAAACAGAATCCAGGCGACGCCACGAAAAACAATTGAAAATTTGCCCGCGTCTCTTCGACGGGATCGACAATTACGTGCTGGAAAGACAAATGACAATTAATGCCGCCAAAGCATCAGAATTCAAATAATTACCGGTAGAACTTTGATAAATTTCACTTTGTTTTTAAGTCACTGATCGCTAATTTGCCAGCGGGATTCATTTTGGTGTAGCATTTGACCTAATTTCGAATATTTGCTTATGCGCATTAGAGATAAGACGGAAAACAGATCCGTGCTCAAATAATTTGTACAATTACACATTCAACCAGGAACCCAACTGAGAGGAGTGATTGCTTTACGAATGAGCTAGCGTTTATCAATATTTGCAGGTAATAAGAATATAATAAAGGGCATATAACCATTTATTTTGTAGTAAAAACAACTCACTTTTAATCGTCCTAAAATTTTATAGTACAAACAAAATTTTGCATGGTGGCTCTAATCAACATTCAATTAATTAATTAATTAAATAAAGAAAGAGACCAACCATAGTAGTATATGACATCCTAGATAGGGGTTTTCGGTTCTGGGTACCCGGACTCGGACCCACCGAATTCAGTTAGGAATATTCGGTCTAAGACTCGGCGAGACTCAAGTCAACGGGTTTTAATTTTTTTTGTAATATTAGGTACAGCTGCGGAAATATAAAGCGGGACACTAAAATTTTCCTAAGTTAAATTGTCTGAATGAATTCATTGTTGGTGCTATCCCAAGTTGCTTATATTGCATCAACAAGTTCTTTTTGGTTCATTGGTATGTGGTAGATAGGATTTCGTGAACAATTAGGAAGGCAAAATTGCAATATTCAAATTGTGAAAAATTGTCTTACATGACTTGTCCCGGTTTATGTTTCCGCAAATGTACCTACTTGTAAAATTGTAATTTATGTTGAATGGTTCTTATGTTTTAAGTTTATTATATTATATTAGTTATGTTTTTTCAGTTTCCTAGTTTTTATTTGTATTAAGAGTTCTTCCAAATATATCTCTTTTGTATAGGGGAAAGTTTTTTATTCGAAATCAAGTTATCTGCTTCTTTTTAGCTTTATAACACAGTCCAATTTGTAATGAAACAAAATATAACGAAAAAAACATTTATTGCGAATGTAATTTGAGAAAAAAAAGTGTAATCAAACTCGTACACTTTGTACTCTTTGAAAAATGGTCTCCTAATTTCGGATAGGAAGATGTCCTAATTTTAGATATCCGAAATTAGGCTACCATTTGGAAGCCCATGCTGAAACCTAATCTCTGGCCATGGGTAAAATGAAAAAAAAATAATAGCAGAAATAAACTTCCTAAGGAAAGTCTGAGTTAAGGAACTCAGTGGTCCAAACAAAACAAATCGCATATGTAGTCCTTGTTGCTGTTGGCGCAATCCGCATGGGCCCATCTGAAGCACTGAATACATTTTATCCACTTTCCGTCCCGACTATCTTCTGAAAAGAGACTTCCGCAAAACATACACTCAGTATCCGCATTGTCCTCAGCATCCATATCTGAATCATAATGCCAAAATGAGTTCTTGAAAATCTGAGTCACTACTTCCACTGACTATCTCTTCTACTTTCTTTTTATTTGTCTTCTTTCTTTGCTTTCGAAATTCATCTCCTAACTTAGGTTTTTTCTTAGTTTTCAGAGATTTTTACGTTCTTGCTCACGCAAACTTTCTTCTAGCTCATTTTTGTATGGGGTGCTGGTTATGACCCAACCGGACCCTTGGCGAGATTTTCTGCCACGATTGGAGATTGTGGTGGTTATGGAGCATGATGGCATAGAACTAAAATCCGTTATTGTAAATATTGTACTATTACGAGGAGGCTGATTTTGCAGAACTTGTTTTGGAGATGTTTGCTGAAGTTGCTCTATCGGTGGTGGTGTTATTTCTCCTCTTACAGCTGGTAGTTCAGCCTCATGATTTTGTTCATTTTCTGGCGTTCTTTCCATTTGACGGTGAATTATAAAATCTGCTTCCGTGAAGATGTTCCTATTCATGGGAAATATGCCAGATTTTCGAAATCCATTCACAGAAATCTCAGCTGTTGCTGCTTTGAGATATGCAGGACACATTAGTTTGCATGTGTGAAAAGAACCTTTGTATCGGCCAGGATTCGTTCTCAACCACATTTGAATTTGCTGTGAGTAGTATGTCTTGAATGGTGACATAAAGATCAAATCCAGTGGTTGAATTTTGTGGGACGTATGAGGTGGTAGGTAGACAATGATTACGTGATTAGTCTGAGCCATATCAATCACTTCCAAGTTTCTGGTATGACTAAATGTCCGTCCAATATTAAGAGAACAGGATCACCTTCAGTTGGTTTCACATTTTTTATGAAATGTTGCATCCATTTTGAAATGAGATTGAATCCATCCTGATGGATGATATGCAGAAATTGAGCTAGTTGGTGTACCATGCATTAGCTCAGGCTTCATATTTTTGCGTGGGAAAACAAATAATGGAGGCACAAAAGCTTTTCAAAATATCGAATCATACAGAGGTGGGAACTATCGACTTCATAATAACGGAAACGTGTGGTTCAGCGTGAATTTCGAATAGTTTGGGAGAAACGTCACTATCCGAAATAAGGCACCTATCCGAAAATGGGCGACCTTCCTCTACTGTTTTTATCTTAATCTTTATCTTTAATCTTAATGATTAATGATAATATGTGTTTGTTGTAAAAATGAATTATTGATAAAACGAAAGAAAATTATGTATGCACTGTTCTTTTTTTATCTCGTTACAACACATATTACCTCCAGCGTTTTTTCATGAGTGTTTAACATGTTGATAGCATTTTAAACACTTATGAAAAAACGCTGGACGTAATATGAGCTGTAACGAGATCAAAAAACTACAGTGTACTTATAGATATATATTTGAACATAAAATATCAAATATTTGGACTCGGACTCGACGGGTCCAAAAAGCCCGAGTCTTTCCAAACCTTAGTCCTAGTACGCACATAGACCATTCTAGGGCACCTTAGATGATTTTGTAGATGTCATCTCTGCTGTAATAAATTGGCTATAACGAACGTATTATTGACTATTGTATGTTTTTTATATCCACTCGTTTTGATGTAATACAGAGTGGCTAGGAATACTCCGGCCACGTTTCCAACTATTAACACCAGCTGTCGCTATTTTTTACGATGTTTTAAGGTCACTATATCAGTAAGGTACCGCCACTAGTGATTTTTTATATCTATCCTTGTCGCACAATTTTCTCCAACTGGGGATAAAAACACAATCGAAAGATCACGGCCTGCTGAAACGTTTGACAAATGTTACTGGCGTTTGTCACACAATTCAGCGTGGCGTTTGTCAAATAATTCGGCAGGCCGTGCTAATAGTAATTTTTGTATTAAGTGCGCGAAATGAGTGTTTTTATAATGGCGCGTGAGAATGTCAATTTTCGCCGAGACCGTTAGGTCGAGGCAGAAAAGTCATTCAAACGCGCCATAAAAACACGAATTTTGCCACGAAATAAAACAACGTTTTTTCTACAGCCGTCAAAAAAAGAATAAAAGATTCTCTGCAACAAAATCATACGTATATAGCAAATAAGTAGAGTAATATTATTATGTACGTAACATTTTATATGTGTTGTAACTAAGGAAATGGTGTTTGTAATAATAAATTTAAAATCTAGTGCGTAAAATTTTTTTTCGTTGACCGCTTGTTAATTTCAATATTAATGAATTATTTTTCCTAAAAAAGGATGGATTAATAGACGTCATTAATACACTGTTTTTGATTAATACACTCTTTTTCATTAATTAACTGTTTTTTAAAAAAGGATGCATTAATAGATCTATTAATACACCGTTTTTGATTAATACACTCTTTTTCATTAATTAACTGTTTTTGTGATTTTGACGTCTTGATGATATTTTGCATGGAGGTTAGTTGTATTAATCAAATTTTTCGCCACAAAAAATTTTGCGGTCAACGAAAAAATTTTGTAATCAACTCGTTTGTTAATGGGCGATTAATTAATCGCCTTCATTAACACACTTGTTGGTTAAATAACTATTATTTACGATCTAGTGTGTGAAACGCAATTTCACGCACCCTTATTGAAACGTTAATGTCACTTTTATGTGTCAGTTGTAGAAAAAAAAAGCTTAGCCGCGCATGTACGGCTGAAAACCAAACTTACAAAAAGAAAATTCGGATTTAAAAAAAATCAAATATCTCGAAAACTATTCAAGATATCGTGAAATGAGTGACATATTTGGAATCAGGAGAGAAAACTACATAAAAGTGATATTAAAGCCTAAAATGTGAAAATTCGAACATTAAAGTCGAATATTTCGAAAACGGGTTGAGATATCGAAAAGCCAGTGGTGTATTCGGATTCAGGGGACAAAAATACATAGCGATCCACCATCAGTTGTATTCTGCCTTAACGGGAACCGTGCGACAGACACACAGAAAGAGCGATCATAGTAACCACTTACTTTGTAAGTTTGGTTGATAATTAGAGACCCTAGAAATGAGAGACTGGCCATTTACCGGAAGTGACTAGATTCCCTTAGCGAAATGTTAGCAGTTGTCCACAAAATGGCGAATGTGTCAACTCAACTGTGTTTTGCAGGATTTTAATCAATGTAAGTATTTGAGTGTTATATAACTACTAAATAAATGCTGATAATTACTTCGACACGAAGTGTACGAAGTATTGAAATTCCCTCATATCGAAAACCACTCTGAGTCAAATATCTCTAAAATTCGAGCCAAACGACTAGTGAACCCACTATATCAAATCTCCGTCTCGGCGGTGCGGATCTTTTGGTGAAGATCCCAGCCCACTAGATCAATCCCCCGTATTGGGGGGTGCCTAAACGTGCTGTGCGGGGGATGTATGTTCGTATGTGTACACGATTCCGGTCGCCAGGAACCTTCCTAAAGTCTTGGATCGTTTTCATACGATAGGTCCTCCGAAAATGAAGGCAACATCAACTTTTGAGCTATGGTCGTCGGCAAAAAAAAATTTTTTTTTTTAATAAATAACTGGTTCATACCATTTCATTGTATTAGCGAAACGGAGTGATGCTGAGTATCGAAGTATTCTTGGAAAGCACGGAAGGACGCTTTTCTTGGGTGGGGGGTACCGTATATTTTGTATTTGTAGCAACTGTAAGTAATGTATGTACTTCCCGAAGAATGTGAAATTGAAATGTTGTAAAGGATGTTGGAAGAGGTACAGATAAAAGTGACTAACAAAGGAAGAGTGTGAAAAGCAGTTGAAATTGGCAAAAAAATTGTATATATTACTGAACAATCAAATATAAAGTTAAGGAGGAACAACAGAGCGTTAAATGACATGAACCAAAACTTGTTAGTGAGTCAAAATCGTTTGACGTTTGTGATGAAGAAAATGTTGCAGAGACGCTCGGTCACCGTGTTGATGATGCGGTGATTAGCAAATTTTCAATCTGCAGCATTTATCACGTGATAAAAAATTTGTACGAGTCCTTGCAAAGTGATCTTCCTACTTGGGACGAAGAATTTTAAAAAGGAGTGTTGGCCGTTCAAAACAATATTGTTAATGACTCGGCTCAAATAGGTGTTAAAGGTCATAGAAAAGTTTAACAGCGTTTTAACTAAGAAGGATGATCAAAAACAGTTTGGGTTAGAAGTAGTAAAGAACTACCCCAAGAAATACCCAGACGGTAGCAAAAATAGGCTTTTATGCAACGTTTACATTTTATTTTTTGAAGTTACTGTGAAGTCACGTCTTTATATTGTTTTTCTTTTTAATACCAATTAATTCCGTATCTTTGCTATATATTGTAATAAATTTATGAACATGTAATAGTACATCTATATATTTTTAATTTTCCTCTAGGTCTTCAAGATCATTGAGGCACGTCTTACGGTTATCCAATTGGTTTTAAATTTTACATGGCTTTTATTTTTCTATTTGGAAAAATGTTAAAAGGGTGAGATCGCCAGAATTTAAAAAAATTCTATATAAATAAAGACCACCCTAGTACATATGGAATGCATTTGAGTAAAGACAGCTTTAAAATCAATGCTAGAAAATATTTTCTCTAATACAATTGCGGATAAATGGATAGTCTACCTCAGGTGATATCGGGTAACTCATCAGCGCTAAAATCAGTTTTCTTTTAATAATATGACTTTTTTGTGTTGCATATCTTTACCTATCTACAAGTAAAAGAGCAGCAAGTATGTGCTTGCATTTTTCACATCTTCCCGACTTGCACGTACACACGCAATTCCACAACCTGTACTCAACAGAAAATAGTTCATAAAAACTAGGATTGTTACTAGAATACGAAATAAATATTTACCTTCATTAAAAATTAGCTTGATTTCATGTGGATAATCGCGTATTTTCGAAATTTGAAGACAGTCCTACGATACTATTCTCGGCCCTCATTTTACCACAATTAATAACCATTTCGGCCTCTAACACCTCCCCGCCTTCTTTTAGAGGTCGTTTACTATCTTCAAGATAGTTTAAAATGTCTATCAAAACCTTGTAACTCATTTCAGCTTAAAACAATTCACAAAACCCTTGCTGCACTGGTTTATTCAGCAGAATTGACAGAACTGATCCCGAATCAGTTCGCCATTATTAAAAGGAACAGCGTTCTCTATACTAGCCAAATTTGCCCAATTTACGTTTCTGGAACCAATAATAGTAATTTATTATACAAGACGATAAAGTTAAATTTTATCCACGAGTGAATCGTTTAACGTCGAGACGAAGTCGAGACGTTAATGATACAAGAGTGAATAGAAATAACTTTATCGTCGTGTATAATACAAAATTTTTTTTTATAGCAAGAACTTTAACAATTTCAAAAGAAAATAATGACAGTCAATCACATTTCAAAATGTCAGTAGCTAGATTGGGTTGCTACGATAATACGAAGCTGTCATATTTAATTTAAACAAAAGTTAGAAAATTAAATTACTTTATCTATCCTTGATGTTAAAGTGCTACTTTATCTACCCTTGCTGTTAAACTAAAACTTGACCTTTTGTTTTGAGTTGATAAAATCACACTTTAACATGTGCTATAGCAAAAAACATATTTTTGTAAAATCGTATTAAAATAAGGTCATTTATGCATTAATTTGCGGGCGTAAATAGTGTATTTTGCGCCCTAAGGCCTAAAAATAATTTGCGGCCGTAAATAATGCCTTTTGCGCCCTAAGGCTAAAAAACCAGCACCACATTAGCAACCAACAACAATTTGATTTTTGAGAACGAATCGTGCCATTTATTTTTTCAAAGCTTTAAGGTGGATTTTACAAAAAATCTTATTTGCATTTCGGGCGTGAACGGTAATTTTGGCCCTTTGGCGTTTTATAATCCCTCGGCCCTTTGGGCCTCTGGCTTATAATTCCGCCGCGGGCCAAAATCGCCTCCTTCACGCCCTTAATACAAAAATAGCTATTTCAATTGCAATTCTTTTGTTGATTATAAGTGACACAACCTAACAGATTCCTGACTTTACAAGTGCCATTACACCAAAAAGAAAATCCCCAAAAACTAGTGTCTTCCCTATTGCACTTGGGAAATTTGTATTTGTTATCCTTATCTCACAATTTTCTCACATTCTCACGCGAGGAATGCAATGGCGGTACCTTATTGATATAGTGACCTTAGAAAATTAAATTATCTGGCCGTAGCCGACAATTTTCTTGGAGCGGCAGTGGATTTGAACTCATTAGTTAAGTTGTTGTGTGTGTGGTATGTTTGCATGCAGGGGGCGTAGTGTAAGTAGCGTGCGGCGCATTACCTCAGTTGCACTTCCCGCGAGGTATGAATGGTCCTCGACACTGAAAGGTAGAAGAGGCTATAGATTATGAATGAAATTAAAATACTGAGAGCAACGAAAACTCAAAAGTGGACTACTGAAATTAGTTCAAGTGTAGCAACAATTGTAATATTATGCTACTACGAGAGCTGGTGGTGGTCGATTCGCATAAGTTTGACGCCAACGATGTTGCACTATTTGTACCGCCATTCTGGTAGAATGACCCATTTGCGATTGATAAAACCATTTCACAATAGCAATACGTTGTTGGAGATTTGTATTCATATCTGCTGTGATGTCAGTTTGACAGCAGAATTTAATTTTGAAATTGACATTTAAATACCTAAACATCGTACAGTGGCTATAGTATACAAGACAGTGTGGCCATACGATTGTTGGCCGCCATTTTCAGGCAAATTTTAGCCTAGAGATATACAGTGCCATTAGAAATAATAGAACGTTTTTGAATGGCCATTATTCTGGCACAAGCTATTTTAACTATTTGATGTTGGTTATACGTGCAGTGTTATGTTTTGAGGTTGACATTTATCATTGGTGTTCGTTCGTTGTGCTTTAAGGTGTTGCACGAAGTTTACAGCCGGTT
The DNA here is from genome assembly GCA_940337035.1 of Agriotes lineatus. Taxonomy (NCBI): domain Eukaryota; kingdom Metazoa; phylum Arthropoda; class Insecta; order Coleoptera; family Elateridae; genus Agriotes; species Agriotes lineatus. The sequence goes on along the minus strand of CALNHX010000605.1, from coordinate 262,767 downwards.
TTAGTAATGGTTCTGTGACCCAACATCCCACCTCCCCCAAAGGAGGATTGGAATGCGGTAAACCAGGTCGTATGGAGTGACAAGGTAGCCTGGGCTATAAACTCCTTTCTCCCTTTCAGGTCGCCAGAAGTGGACGGTATCTATCCAGTCCTACTGCAATGGGGACTGGCCTTGATGCTTGTTCACCTGGTGCGTATCTACTGGGCATGTATCGCTTTTCAATATATACCGGAGAGCTGCAGAGAAGTGGAGAAACCCGGGCGTAGGGATTATACCCACGCCAAATCATATCGTCCCATTAGTGTTATATCCTTCTTACTAAAGACGCTTGAGAGACTTTGTGACAAAGAAATGCGGGAAAGGGTGCTGGTTTTACACCCATTGCACCTGAACCAACACGCCTATATCTCAGGGAGAATTGGCGCTACATGCTGTAGTGAAACGGATTGAGATCGCTAGACAATAAATATTGAAGAAGCCTTTGACAAGGCTTCCTTTGAAAGCATTAACTATGCTTTACGCATACATGGTGTGGCACCCACTCTCTGTGAATGGATAAAACACATGCTTACAATTTAATATAGGAGACAACTCCATTAGACTACCTCCCTCTACAACATGCCTTCAATCGACAATTTAACGTTTATGAAAATGCCGGGTTTACCCAGTATACAGATATATCAATCTTTACTGACGAATCTCAAACAAAGCATGGAACGGGAGTCGGAGTTTTCTCTGACGATCTGAACCTCCGCCAAAGCATACCACTAGGCAAAATGGCCACTGTCTTCCAAGCGGAAGTAATTGGAATAATGCATGGTGCAAAAGCAATTCTTGAAAGGAAAATCGAGAATCAATGTATTGATATCTTCAGTGACAGTAGAGCCTCTTTACTAGCCCTGGGCAGTTGCAAAATTATCTCAGGTGAGGTACTGCAGCGCCGTGAAACTCTCGAGGATATCTCAAAAAATAATGTTGTTTCCCTAGTATGGGTGAAAAGACATGGCGGCAACTACGGCAATAAGGAGGTCGGCGAGACTGCGAGACTGGTTTCCGAACAACTTCTCTGGGGACCAGCACAATGGGCCAACTTAATGTGGGCTAACTGCGTGTGGGGTAACTCACCCTCCACATTTAATCCAGAAGCGCACACACCAACGGAAACCAAATGAAACTAGAGTCTGTTCATTTCGTTATGGACAAAACAAAACCTTTCAAATCTGACAATTCTAAATTATCACATTTAAATACTGTGCAGCATATCAGTTTTTAGGGCAATAGATGATAAAATTTCACCCGCTTGCGACGTTAATGAATTATTTGACACTGACAATTTACAATCGTCAGATTTGAGAGGTTTTGTTTTTTCATAACCAAATGAACAGGCTCTACCAACTTCTTTGGGAACTACCTGGAAATAACTAAATATTTTGCCTGTTAATGGCGGATATGGGCGTCGACCAATAGCGGCGAAGACATCCCAATGGCCACACTGTCTTGTATATAGCCACCAGGACCGCGCCAGCATCAATGGCCGCCTGTGTGCAGAGCCAAATTTGCCGCCCCAAAATTTACATTTTTGTTGTAAAATATAAATTTTATGTAGTATATACCTAGTTTAACTGTAACAAATCAAATTAATTTAAGTGAAAAACAGAAATTTTAAAAAAGTTTTATTAACAATAAAATTTACAAAAAAAAATAGTGGAATAAAATTAATAAAAAAACAACAAAATTTTAGAAAATTATAAAAAAGCAACTTTCCTAGCTCTTTTCTCCGCAAATTCTTTAATTACTAATTCTAAATCGATGGAATCCATCGTGTCGCTTTCTATTGCTATTATAGACAGATTATTTAATTTGTTTTGTGACCAGAGCTGGGCAGTAATTACTTTTTAATTAAATTACTAAATTCCTTTTTGCGTATTTGCCTTGAAATTGAATTACTTTTCAAAATGCGGTAATTGTAATTGGGAATTGTGATTTTTGTTAAAAAGTACTTGAAAACTACTTTTTGAAAGTAATTAATTACTACATTCAATTACTCAATTACTTTTGTGTAATTAAATTACTCTAAAGTATTTAAATTACTTTACAAGTATTTGAATTACCTGTGGTAATTGAATTACTTTGTGGTATTTCAATTACTGAATTACTGACCTCGATTGGGTGCCAAATCTCCAGAACGAAAAAAAATAAGAGAAGTTAAATATTAAGCAAACCGCAATAGAGTGTCCCCGACAATAGAAGCCTAATTTATCTGGCGAGTTGAAAACAGCAACAACAACCATTTTCTACGACGCGTCACGAACAGTGTTGCCAGATTTGGGGACAAGTTCCTAATTCTAGGGGATCTGAAGAGGCTGTTAACGACAAACTTTAGTAAAATGTGATTAGCTACTTTTCTAGGGTTTTTACGTACAATTTGGAGGGAATATTATTGAATCAATTTAATTCTGTTGAAGGTATCGAACTTTAATAGTGGTTTATTGTTTGTTTTCAACTCGGTAATCTGATCGCGGATACTATGCGTCAGATTTCTTCTTCTTCTTCTTCTACTTAATTTAGGACTTAGTCCTGTTTTATCCAATGAATCTCTAAGTGTTGTCATTTTCCTGGGATGCAGATGTCCAGCTCTTGCAGCATCGCTTTGGTGGGCGTCCTGGCGGACGTCTGTTTAAGGGTTTATGTATGTTCACTATTTTCGCTATTCGGTTCTCATCCATCCTATTTACGTGATCTCTCCACTGCCTACGTCTTCCTCTCACCCATCGCACTATATCCTCGATCCTGCATGTTTCTCTTATGTTGTTACTCCTTACTCTATCTCTTAGTGTTACTCCCGCTATGCTACGCAGGGTTTTCATTTCCGTGCTTCTTACCATTTGTTTTGTTTTAGAGGTTTCAGCCCGTGTTTCGGCCGCGTAGGTCAGAATTGGCCTGACACACGATTTGTATATGCGTGTTTTACTGTCAGTTGTCATAAATTTGTTTCTCCATATAATATCTCGCAGGCAACCGGACACGGCTGATGCTTTCGTAGCTTGAGTACGTACTTCCTGTTTAATATCTCTACTGCTGGATACATGTACTCCGAGATAATTGAAATTCATCACCAGTGATTATTTGGTCGTCTATTGCTAGTTTACAGCGTAACGGTTCTTTAGATATTGTCATTGACTGCGTTTTGCTGGTAGATATTTCCATGTTAAACTTTTCCGATGTTGTCTTGAACTTGAGTAGGAGACGCTGCAAATCGTCTTCGTTTTCTGCCATAATTACGGCATCATCAGCATAACAGATTATCTTTAGCATGTTGTTTCCTATTCTATAACCAGCGTTGACCGTTTTCACCCCTTCAATAATTTTGTCCATGATAATATTAAACAACGTAGGGCTTAGACTGTCCCCTTGTCTTATTCCAGAGGAGACTGGTACCTCGTCAGTTAATTTTCTCATTGTTTTTATCCTGGTGACACAGTTAGAGTTTAGTTCTTTGATAACTTTAATTATTTTTGGATGGATATGGTTTTGTTCCAGTATGTTAAGAGGATCCTCTAGTTTGACCCGGTCAAATGCTTGCGTTAGATCAATGAAACAAAGATATATTGGTTTATCGTATTCGATGGATTTTTCTATCAGCTGTCGTAGAATGTATATAGCATCTATAGTTGATCTATTTTGGCGAAAGCTTTGCTGTTCCTCGCTGCTTTTTAATATCGACACTACTTTTTCTGATATTGTTTTTGTTAGTAATTTCAGAATGCTGCTTAGTAGACATACACCTCTGTAATTTTGTGGATTGATTTTCGATCCTTTCTTAAAAATTGGAATGGTAATGCTCGAGCGCCATTGGTTTGGTATAGTCCCTGTGTCAAATATTTTGTTATAAAAGATGGTTAATTGGAGGGTAAGTGCGTCTCTTCCGTGCTTGATCATTTCGTTTGTGATTTGATCGAGACCGGGGGATTTTCGGTTTTTTAGTTTTCTAATCGCTGATGCTATTTCATCTTCACTAATTTCAAATGGGTCATCCATCTCGTCGTTGTTGTTCAATATAAATTCTTCTTCTGCATTTGTAGGGTGAGTCTTGTACAGATTTTTGAAGTGGTTGGTCCATTGCTCAAGTGTTATACTTTTTGTTTCGACGTATTCGTTAATTGGCTTTTTTCTGCTTCGTAACATGTTCCAAACCTTTTTTTGTCCGCCATATAAATCATATTCCATATCCTTCGAGAATTTTTCCCAAAACTCCTTTTTTATTTCTCGGATTCTTTTATTTACTTGATTTCTCTTCTGTACATATGTATTACGTTCTTCTGGTGTCTTATTACTTCTGAATTTTAAATATGCCTGTCGCTTTTCTGTGGCTGGCGTTTTGATTTCTTCAGTAAACCAGGGCTTGGTATTACGTCTGTTGTTTATATTTACTTTCCTGCTACCTAGAGCCTCCTCTGCACTTTTCATTATATTTGTACATAACTTATCCCATGATTGTTCAAGATCATCACTGGGTGTAATTGGATTCTTGGCAATTCTCTCTTCTAATCTTTGTTGGTATAGAAACTGGGTACTATCATTTTCTATTGATTCAATATTAAGTTTTCTAATATATTCCGGTTCCTTTCTTTTTTCCAGCGTTACTATCGTTCTGTACTTGCAAAGCACTAGGTTATGGTCTGTGCCCACGTTTGCAGACCCTAATGTTCTAACATCCAGTATATACTTAAGGTCTATGCTTCTATTCGTGATTATATAGTCAATTGTTGACTGTTGTCCTCTGGTGTTCATCCACGTATATTTATATTGAGGCAGATTTGCGCCTGAAAATTCCCTTATCATCGCTTCAGAAGGAATGATGTTTATGTCACGTATTTGCCATTATTAATCTCTGCGAATCCAAACCGCAGTCTTTGCAATACTTCGCAAAGTCGACAAATAAAGTCCTGTTGACCGCCGATTAGGTTTGGATTTTGGACGCTTAATTTACTTTTTTATAGTGTGAAGTACCGGCTCGTTTGAAAATTTTGTTCGTGTTTGGTTATTTTTTTTAAGTGAAATTATAAAACAGACGTTCGCTGGATCGGAAATAAGACTACCCAAAAGGGTTCTACTTTCCTCACAAAAAAACATCTATTTTACAGATTTAGAGATAAAATCAGCTAATTTAATTTTTTTTACAACGTAAGTCAAAAATGTTGTCGTTTTTGTCATTACACATAATTAAAATTATCTTTATTTAAAAATATCTTTTACGTTTCGCTAATTCATTATTAGCTTCATCAGAAACATTGGTTTAAAATATAGGACAAAGGGACATTTACTATAACAATCTGTAAAATATAGGTATATTTTAGTGTTTGGACTTGTGAAAGAATAAGTATCCCCAATTATGTCAATTTACCTGTCTTTTGTTTTCAAAAAGTTTTAGTAGTTGAAATGGTAACATCTTTTATTGTTGATACGATCTCGTTAGATAAAACATTCTTAGTTTTCATAGTTTGTAGCTGTTTTTGTATCTGCTGTACAAATTCTTATTTCACTCAGCGGTTTTCAACTAGGTTTATCAGTCACCTGTCAACTTTCAACAGTCCCTGATCAACACCAAATTGAAATTTTGTTTTAAAATTTCAAGTTACCTAATACATTTTTTATAGCTATTTGTATTACTAGGGAGTAAAATGTATCATTCCCTCCCGCGGATGTAGTTTAATTCTTCAGCGTTAGCGAGAAGAGTACCTAATCAATTGTAATCATGCAAGGGAGGAAATTACGTTTTAGTCCAGAGTTATACATTCAACACTTTTACATTTTTTGATGTGGCAATCTCTTGTATTCAGCTGCATTCAAAAATATTTAAATATGAAAACCAGGAGGTTAGTTGATTTATTATTAATCACATTGCCTCCCGTCTCTAATGGCAACGGTAGTCAATATATTGTATTTCCTCCCACTGCCATTGGAAACCGACCAGGGAACCAAACGTATATTTTCGGGAAACCCCTAATAGGCGACACAAAATGTTACTTTCGTATATAGGGGTAAAATTTTTTTTTATCTATTAGCAACATGATATTGTACATTTTCGTCATAGAAACAAAATATGAAAAGCTACTCATAACTCCCACGGGACTTGTCAAATTATTTCTCCCTCAAACTCATGGTAACAATGCAACTACAATTACCGTTTTAGCAACCATACAATGAGGCAATCCTTGATGTTACTTACATATTCTAGTTTTAAATGTCATTATGACATTTTGAAATTTCATACTATTTTTACGAATATGCTAGTAGAAAAAATAGTGTATGCACCACGGGAGATATTCATGTTCGTTACCTTCGGTTGACCCAGAGCCCTCGGTCTGTAACACATGTCAACCTCAGGGAAAAACATATTCATATCTCCCTTAATGTATAAATATCTATTCTAACTGAGCCAACAAAAAATACTCAAGTTGCGCCAATTGAATCACCACGTAGTGTTCTACAAAATCTAAATAGAAATTTGCTGTCAAACAATTACAAAATCCAATGCTCCACCCTGTATACTTAGGTAAGTTACATATTTTCGTCATGCAGCCTCATGTTAGGCGTATTTAATAGTACATTGTTCTACAAGTTAAGAAAAGTTAGTTTTTCAACGTTTAATTTACTAGCGAGCGATGCAAAACGAGTGGATTAATTTATTACGAACATGGAAAAATTACTTTTATAACATATTCAGCGTGCTATTTTTTCTAATATAATTACAAAATGTAGCCAAAATGAAATTCGACATTTCTTCATATTAAAAAAATTTTTTTTTTATACCGGCAGTGTAGAACGTCGAAATCATAACCATTTGAGCAACCTCCTAAAAAGAAAAGTAAGGGAAATAAAAAATCAAGAATTTGAAACATACTTTGGCACACTAAGAAGAGATGATAACTCAATTTGGAAAGCAGCTAAAAGTTTCAAACGCCCGCAGATCCACATACCTCCTATACGAAACCAAACGGAACAGTGGGCAAGATCGGACTTAGAGAAATCCAATGTTTTCGCTCAATACCTAGCAGAAGTGTTTAATCCTTATTCAAATGAAACCAATGCGGAAGTGGAAGAATATCTAACAGCGCCACCTCAAGAAATAGTACCAGAAATAAAATATCTGAATAGCAAAAAAGCACCCGGCTATAATCTTATAACGGGAAAGGCACTGAAAGAACTGCCTAGAAAAGGTATTACTTTGCTAACCATACTTTTTAATGCAATTCTTCGTCTGACTTACTGGCCATCGCAACTCAAATTTGCTCAAATATTTATGATATTAAAACCAGGGAAGCCACCAAATGAGGTGAATTCTTATAGACCCATCAGTTTACTATCAGTGATCTCCAAATTGTTAGAAAAATTAATTCTCAAAAGAATACACGCCCATACTTTTTTAGAAGAGTTATTACCACATCACCAGTTCGGTTTCAGGCATGAGCATTCTACCATCCAACAATGCCATCGCTTAGTTGACGTAATAAACAAAGCAATGAAAGACAAGAAATATTGCTGTGCAGTCTTTTTAGATGCTCAACAAGCCTTCGATAAAGTCTGGTATCAAGGGCTACTATTCAAAGTTAAAAAATCCTTTCCCCACCAGTATTTCCTTCTTCTTAAGTCCTATCTCGCAGATCGTTACTTTCAAGTAAAGTCCGGTTGTGAAGTATCAGATATTATGCCAATAAACTCCGGTGTTCCGCAAGGTAGTGTTTTTGGACCTCTGCTCTATCTAATTTATACTGCAGACTTACCCACATCTGAAAACACTGTAGTAGGAACCTTTGCGGATGATACCGCTATTCTCTCCTGCCATGGAGACCCACAAACAGCAAGCTATTATGCACAAGATCATATAAGCTCTGTCAGTAATTGGTTGACAAATTGGCGTTTAAAGGTCAACGAATCAAAATCCGTTCAAGTCACGTTTGCCCTGAGAAGACAGCAATGCCCACTTATACCAATTAATGGCATTGAAATACAACAGTCCAAAGAAGCGAGATATCTAGGTATGCACATGGATAGCAAACTTACATGGAAAACACACATCAGCAAAAAAATAAAAGAAATGGACTTAAAGGTCAAAAAACTTTACTGGCTTATGGGCAGAAACTCCCGCCTTTCATATGAAAACAAGATTCTACTTTATAAGACAATCATCAAACCTATATGGACGTATGGTATCGAACTGTGGGGATGCTCCAGTTCCTCAAATGTAGACGTGCTACAGAGATTTCAATCTAAAACTCTGCGTGACATAGTTGATGCCCCGTGGTACGTATCTAACCGTACATTACATGAAAATCTAAGGATACCATACGTCAACGAAGTCATACATCACTACATGACCAACCATATGCGTAAACTTCGAGCTCATCCCAACCCAACTATTCGGCCTCTATTAGACAATACCTATCGAAGACGCTTGCGTAGGAAGTGGACAATAGACTCAATAACATAGGTTTAGATATGCTCAAAATTCTTTACAGTGTTTGTGTAATTCAAGTCATTGTATAATTATTTTATAGTATAAGGTAACGCCACTGGGCGGTACACTTAGCATGCCATGTACATAGACAAAAAATTAGCTTATGGAATGTATATATACATGTAAGTTGTTCCGATTGCTAATAAATAAGTGAAAAAAAAATTTAGCGCTGATGAGTTACCCGATATCACCTGAGGTAGACTATCCATTTATCCGCAATTGTATTAGAGAAAATATTTTCTAGCATTGATTTTAAAGCTGTCTTTATTCAAATGCATTCCATATGTACTAGGGTGGTCTTTATTTATATAGAATTTTTTAAAAATTCTGGCGATCTCACCCTTTTAACATTTTTCCAAATAGAAAAATAAAAGCCATGTAAAATTTAAAACCAATTGGATAACCGTAAGACGTGCCTCAATCATCTTGAAGACCTAGAGGAAAATTAAAAATATATAGATGTACTATTACATGTTCATAAATTTATTACAATATATAACAAAGATACGGAATTAATTGGTATTAAAAAGGAAAACAATATAAAGAATACGTGACTTCACAGTAACTTCAAAAAATAAAATGTAAACGTTGCATAAAAGCCTATTTTTGCTACAGTCTGGGTATTTCTTGGGATAGTTCTTTACTACTTCTAACACAAACTGTTTTTGATCATCCTTCTTAGTTAAAACGCTGTTAAACTCTTCTATGACCTTTAACACCTATTTCAGCCGCGTCATTAACAATATTGTTTTGAACGGCCAACACTCCTTTTTAAAATTCTTCGTCCCAAGTAGGAAGATCACTTTGCAAGGACTCGTACAAATTTTTTATCACGTGATAAATGCTGCAGATTGAAAATTTGCTAATCACCGCATCATCAACACGGTGACCGAGCGTTTCTGCAACATTTTCTTCATCACAAACGTCAAACGATTTTGACTCACTAACAAGTTTTGGTTCATGTCATTTAACGCTCTGTTGTTCCTCCTTAACTTTATATTTGATTGTTCAGTAATATGTACAATTTTTTTGCCAATTTCAACTGCTTTTCACACTCTTCCTTTGTTAGTCACTTTTCTCTGTGCCTCTTCCAACATCCTTTACAAGATTTCAATTTCACATTCTTCGGGAAGTACATACATTACTTACAGTTGCTACAAATACAAAATATACGGTACCCCCCACCCACGAAAAGCGTCCTTCCGTGCTTTCCAAGAATACTTCGATACTCAGCATCACTCCGTTTCGCTAATACAATGAAATGGTATGAACCAGTTATTTATTAAAAAAAAAAAAATTTTTTTTGCCGACGACCATAGCTCAAAAGTTGATGTTGCCTTCATTTTCGGAGGACCTATCGTATGAAAACGATCCAAGACTTTAGGAAGGTTCCTGGCCACCGGAATCGTGTACACATACGAACATACATCCCCCGCACAGCACGTTTAGGCACCCCCCAATACGGGGGATTGATCTAGTGGGCTGGGATCTTCACCAAAAGATCCGCACCGCGTTTTGATAATCTATCTATTAAACAAGAAGGCATCGAATTAAAGGATGAAAATTATGAAGAGAAAACAATCGACAAAGATAACATAAATACTGCTTGTAGTGGAGAGAAACCTTATAGTTGCGCCGTTTGTGAATATAGAACAGCAGTAAAAAATCATTTACTTGAACATATGAAAACTCATACAGGAGAAAAGCCATACAGATGCTCAGTTTGTGAATACAGAACAGCAGATAGAAGTCATTTAGTTAGACATATGAAAACTCATACAGGAGAAAAGCCATACAGATGCTCAGTTTGTGAATACAGAACAGCAGATAGAAGTCATTTAGTTAGACATATGAAAACTCATACAGGAGAAAAGCAATACAGATGCTCGGTTTGTGAATATAGAACAGCAGTGAAAAGTAGTTTAGTTACACATATGAGAACTCATACTGCAGAAAAGCCATACAGATGCTCGGTTTGTGAATACAGAACAGCACAAAAAAATAATTTAGTTACACATATGAGAACTCATACAGCAGAAAAGCCATACAGATGCTCAGTTTGTGAATACAGAACAGCAGATAGAAGTCATTTAGTTAGACATATGAAAACTCATACAGGAGAAAAGCCATACAGATGCTCAGTTTGTGAATACAGAACAACACAAAAAAATAATTTAGTTACACATATGAGAACTCATACAGCAGAAAAGCCATACAGATGCTCAGTTTGTGAATACAGAACAGCAGATAGAAGTCATTTAGTTACACATATGAGAACTCATACAGGAGAAAAGCCATACAGATGCTCGGTTTGTGAATACAGAACAGCAGTGAAAAGTAGTTTAGTTACACATATGAATACTCATACAGGAGAATCGCAATACAGATGCTTGGTATGTGAATACAAAGCAGCACGTAAAAGTCATTTAGTTACACATATGAGAACTCATACAGGAGAAAAGCCGTACAGATGCTCGGTTTGTGAATACAGAACAGCAGATAGAAGTCATTTAGTTAGACATATGAAAACTCATACAGGAGAAAAGCCATACAGATGCTCAGTTTGTGAATACAGAACAACAGATAGAAGTCATTTAGTTACACATATGTGAACTCATACAGGAGAAAAGCCATACAGATGCTCGGTTTGTGAATACAGAACAGCAGATAGAAGTCATTTAGTTAGACATATGAAAACTCATACAGGAGAAAAGCCATACAGATGCTCGGTTTGTGAATACAGAACAGCAGTGAAAAGTAGTTTAGTTACACATATGAATACTCATACAGGAGAATCGCAATACAGATGCTTGGTATGTGAATACAAAGCAGCACGTAAAAGTCATTTAGTTACACATATGAGAACTCATACAGGAGAAAAGCCGTACAGATGCTCGGTTTGTGAATACAGAACAGCAGTGAAAAGTAGTTTAGTAACACATATGAGAACTCATACAGGAGAAAAGCAGTCCAGATGCTTGGTATGTGAATACAAAGCAGCATGTAAAAGTAATTTAGTTAAACATATGAAAACTCATACAGGAGAAAAGCCGTACAGAAGCTCGGTTTGTGAATACAGAGCAGCAGTGAAAAGTAGCTTAGTAACACATATGAGAACTCATACAGGAGAAAAACCATACAGTTGTTTGGTTTGTGAATATAGAACAGCTGACAGAAGAAGTTTAGGTACACATATGAGAACTTATACAGGAGAAAAGCCATACAGATGCTCAGTTTGTGAATACAGAACAGCAGTAAAAAGTAGTTTAGTTACACATACGAGAACTCATACAGGAGAAAAGCCATACAGTTGCTTGGTTTGTGAATATAGAACAGCAGACAGAAGAAGTTTAGGTACACATATGAGAATCCATACAGGAGAAAAGCCATACAACTGCTTGGTATGTGAATACAAAGCAGCACGTAAAAGTAATTTAGTTGAACATGTGAGAACTCATACAGGAGAAAAGCCATACAGGTGCTCAGTTTGTGAATACAGAGCAGCAGATAGACGTCATTTAGTTAGACATATGAAAACTCATACAGGAGAAAAGCCGTACAGATGCTCGGTTTGTGAATACAGAACAGCAGTGAAAAGTAGCTTAGTTACACATATGAATACTCATACAGGAGAATCGCAATACAGATGCTTGGTATGTGAATACAAAGCAGCACGTAAAAGTCATTTAGTTACACATATGAGAACTCATACAGGAGAAAAGCCGTACAGATGCTCGGTTTGTGAATACAGAACAGCAGTGAAAAGTAGTTTAGTAACACATATGAGAACTCATACAGGAGAAAAGCAGTCCAGATGCTTGGTATGTGAATACAAAGCAGCATGTAAAAGTAATTTAGTTAAACATATGAAAACTCATACAGGAGAAAAGCCGTACAGATGCTCGGTTTGTGAATACAGAGCAGCAGTGAAAAGTAGCTTAGTAACACATATGAGAACTCATACAGGAGAAAAACCATACAGTTGTTTGGTTTGTGAATATAGAACAGCTGACAGAAGAAGTTTAGGTACACATATGAGAACTTATACAGGAGAAAAGCCATACAGATGCTCAGTTTGTGAATACAGAACAGCAGTAAAAAGTAGTTTAGTTACACATACGAGAACTCATACAGGAGAAAAGCCATACAGTTGCTTGGTTTGTGAATATAGAACAGCAGACAGAAGAAGTTTAGGTACACATATGAGAATCCATACAGGAGAAAAGCCATACAACTGCTTGGTATGTGAATACAAAGCAGCACGTAAAAGTAATTTAGTTGAACATGTGAGAACTCATACAGGAGAAAAGCCATACAGGTGCTCAGTTTGTGAATACAGAGCAGCAGATAGACGTCATTTAGTTAGACATATGAAAACTCATACAGGAGAAAAGCCGTACAGATGCTCGGTTTGTGAATACAGAACAGCAGTGAAAAGTAGCTTAGTAACACATATGAGAACTCATACAGGAGAAAAACCATACAGTTGTTTGGTTTGTGAATATAGAACAGCAGACAGAAGAAGTTTAGGTACACATATGAGAACTCATACAGGAGAAAAGCCATACAGTTGCTTAGTTTGTGAATACAGAACAGCATATAAGAGTCAGCTAGTTACACATGTGAAAACCCATACAGGAGAAAAGCCATACAGATGCTCAGTTTGTGAATATAAAACGGCAGATAGAAGTAATTTAGTTAGACATATGAGAACTCATACAGGAGAAAAGCCATACAATGCTTAGTTTGTGAATGCAGCACAGGACATAAAGGTACTTTGGTTAGACATATAAAGAATCATGCAAGAGAAAAGCCATACAGATGCTCAGTTTGTGAATACAGAACAGCAGACGGCAGTAGTTTAGTTACACATATGAGAACTCAAGCAGGAGAAAAGTCATGCAGTTGCTTGGTGTGAGGAAAGTCATACGGTTGCTTGGTGTGTGAATACAGAGCAACAGATAAAAGTAATTTAGTTGAGACATACGAAAACTCATACAGGAGAACAGCCATATAGTTGCTCCGTTTGGGAATACAGAACAGCACAGAAAAAAAATTAATCACAGAGGTGAAGATTCGCTCAAGAAAAGCCATATACGTGCATTGTTAGTGAATATTAAGTAACGTAAACGTAATTTAATTACACATATGAGTTTTAAGCGTTACACACAAGATATCGCTTAGGAAATAATCGTATTATTTGTGTATACAATCCGATACATTTTACATATTTTGTATACTAAAAATCTTTATAATAAATTTTAAATATAATGAGTTAAGGTATTGCAATGGTCTTAGGCCCTACAACTCAACTCTGATAGCATTGCCAAATTAATGGACATTTCACTAAAGCTCAGGGTGAGGTATTTTATATAACTGCAAAGATAAAACTTGAATTTAACAGAATTAATGCATTTGTAAAGAGATGCCAGTAATAGCAGAATATTTAAATAAAGAACACAATAAGCAAAGCTTAATTCTCACAGGGATCTAAGTTGACTGTAAGATCAATTTAAAATAAGAGGTTTGTGCAAATGTAATAGCCGAACTAAAAGAGATTTTTCATTACAAAAAGGATTGCAAAGGCAATGAAATGAAGCGTAGAATTCAAGTAAAGTTAGTGAAATTTTGTTAGGGTTTTAAAAGGAAAGTTAGAAAACGATAGATAAACTAATGAACGTTGCCACGAGCAGCTAAGAAGGCAGGCATTAAGGCATTTAAGGGAAATTGTAAGAATCGGCAAGACACGGAAAAAAGCAACGAAAAGCAGACAACAGATGGACCAAAAATCGTGTGTAAAAGTAGACAGGTGAATTCGAAGGAAGCCTTGGTGCAGCAAGTACTCTAACTTAAATAATCAGTGCAGTGACGCATGTGAACAATTAAAAGCAATTAATACAAACGTGCAGTGGCGCAAAGACACGGTTAATTAGTTATAAATGTAAACAATTACATTAAGGATAAGAATTTTGTAAATAATTTTAGTTGTAAGCAAATTTAGTGTTAAAAGTAATCAATTTGAACTTGATTAATATCCGTTTTTTATTAATATTCTACTTGCAATTGTTTATAATGGATTTTCAAGGAGAACCAAAGAATAAATTGTAAGAAATATTGTGTTGAAATGTCCTCCACTTTAAACGAATTTTTCATATAATAAATAAACAGTTATCAGCATAAAAAGTATACAGTTTCACTGAGTGCATGTCCAAGGGGGTGTGGTAGTATTTGCAGAGATTTCCGCCACGAAAAAAAGTGAAAAGTTCTTCGAAGCCTTGTTACGATAACCTAGCAGCCGATGCAGCCCAAGTTCCGATCTCTGCGTGGAGCCAAGTGAGTCAACACAGCCCAGAGGGGAAGGTACCAGGTCATAGAGCAGCCTTGTAAGAACGTGTCCCAGGAGTTTCATCAGGATCAGCCCCATAGCAGCCCAAGAATTGCATCAGCGTCTCCTACAAGTTTCCGAGTCAAGATCGGGAGAGAACAGGTACCATTTATGGCTAAAACTAGCTACGTTAGGCCCGTGAAACTTATGTGTAAGAAGAGTCAATACTTAAGACAATCCAAGCATTTCCCGTGGCGGTAAAGCAAGTGCAGCTCGCAATATAGGCCGAGTCCATAATTTGAGGTTAGGCGAAACAGAATCCAGGCGACGCCACGAAAAACAATTGAAATGCTGGAAAGACAAATGACAATTAATGCCGCCAAAGCATCAGAATTCAAATAATTACCGGTAGAACTTTGATAAATTTCACTTTGTTTTTAAGTCACTGATCGCTAATTTGCCAGCGGGATTCATTTTGGTGTAGCATTTGACCTAATTTCGAATATTTGCTTATGCGCATTAGAGATAAGACGGAAAACAGATCCGTGCTCAAATAATTTGTACAATTACACATTCAACCAGGAACCCAACTGAGAGGAGTGATTGCTTTACGAATGAGCTAGCGTTTATCAATATTTGCAGGTAAATAGAATATAATAAAGGGCATATAACCATTTATTTTGCCAAGTCAAGTAAAAACAACTCACTTTTAATCGTCCTAAAATTTTATAGTACAAACAAAATTTTGCATGGTGGCTCAAATCAACATTCAATTAATTAATTAAATAAAGAAAGAGACCAACTATAGTAGTATATGACATCCTAGATAGGGGTTTTCGGTTCTGGGTACCCGGACTCGGACCCACCGAATTCAGTTAGGAATATCCGGTCAAGTCTCGGCGAGACCCAAGTCAACGGGTTTTAATTTTTTTTGTAATATTAGGTACCTACTTGTAAAATTGTAATTTATGTTGAATGGTTCTTATGTTTTAAGTTTATTATATTATATTAGTTTGTTACGTGTAATTTTACATTTAGGTGCAGTCAAGAATTGATATGTATGATTTTTGCTTAAATTGTTAGATTGACCTGTAGTTTCTAGGTGTAGATTTGGTTGCATACTCACTTTTGCATTTCCTTTTGGGGCTGATGTGATTTTGGGATACTTCACTTTTGTGGATTAAGTAATTTCCAAAAATTATCGGTGAATTTGGTGCTCAGCCCTAGGAAATATTGAGTTATATTGCTGAAATAAAGCCAGTTATATTGGGATGATTAGGTATTTCTGCAATCCACTTACAGGCCATCCAACAGCTCTGGTATGTTATTTTGTGCTTCCGTTGGACGTCGAATTTTCAATATCGTGTAATTTTCAGGCTTTTTCTTTCATGCCCCTAAGCTCTGGCTTCTGTCGTAGCCCCTAATTAGTACGTTAGTCTCCTGTTTCGTCTACGACCTTTTGGAGCTCAATTATCGCTTGTCGTGCATCTGGAGGACCCCCACGCGGTCTGGGCACCCTCAATCCAAGTGGTAGCCTTTGAACGCAAGGCTTCTCCCTAGTGTGTCAACTACGAGGTTTTTCCCCCCCGGTGCAAAAACCTGTTGCACCTGAAATTATTTGCAACTGGAGGACATCTCCGTGGAGCAAACCCCTGCATGGCTGTTCCGTCGACGCCGCTGCACTACTGAACAACCCCAGGTATCTCTCCAGTAGCGGTTATGCGTCCCATCGTTTAGACTGAAATACGGATCGTGCTAGTGTTATGAGATTTCATACACCGTGTCATACCTTTTGCTGGCGATATCCCTTACAGTTTTATGTGCGAAATTCTATGTAACTTCTAGACGCACCACGTGCACTTATTTAGGAATATTTGAGTGGAATAAGTTATGTACATCTTATACGTACTTTTATATTTTCTTTTTGTTAATTGGCAATAGTGCCTTTCCAAAACTAGTTGTGTTCAAGTAAGTAACTCAACGTTCCGAAATTTAACAGATTTCTACCGCGAGGGTTTCCGGGAGTTTGAATCTTTGCATTTAACACACTGCGCTGAAATATACACAATTTTTAGTGTATTAACACCACGAAATGGTACCACTTCGGATGAATCGCGAGTAGGTAAAGAACTCGAGCTCTGAAACGATTTATTAAGATCTCCCGTATTTCGCTATCGCTGTAAATGTTTAGTCACTACCGTCACTACAGTTGAGCTACAAGCACTCGAACGGAATGGCAAGCTAAGATCTTAAGAGTGTATTTTGGATTTCAAATTTTATTAACTTAAAATCTTGTACATTTTTACATAACCTAAGATTACATCTATTCCATTTGCGAACCAACTATTTATTGCAGATTTATGTCGCCTTCTTTTTTTTAAGCATGGTGCAGAATTGTATGTGCAAATAAACAATTGGGTAATTTCAAGTTATGTTGTTTTCTGTCGTTTATTATTTTTATGTAACAGCTGAGTGGGTTTAGGAACTTACACGGCCACCTGTAGGTTTTCTGGTTTGGACCGTCTCGAACCAGTGGCGCTTCCGGACAACCCCCCCCCCCCATTCCTGTTCAGGAACTAGCTTGGCAAACGTTTGCTACACGACTAGACAATTCCTGGACCACCCTGCTGTGAAGTATTTATGATTTTCTTTTTCTTTTACGTGCGAATAAATTCCCTTGTGTAGCAAATGTAATAAGTTGTGTTTTTTCAGTTTCTTAGTTTTTATTTGTATTAAGAGTTCTTCCAAATAAATCTCTTTTGTATAGGGGAAGGTTGCCTATTTTTGGATACTTTTTGGAAATGCCCATAATTTTTTATTCGAAATCAAGTTATCTGCATCTTTTTAGCTTTAGAACACAGTCCAATATGTAATGAAACATAATATAACGAAAAAAACATTTATTGCGAATGGAATTTGAGAACAAAAAAATGTAATCAAACTCGTACACTTTGTACTTTTTGAAAAATGGTCTTCTAATTTCGGATAGGAAGATGTCCTAATTTTAGTTATCCGAAATTAGGCTACCATTTGGAAGCCCATGCTGAAACCTAATCTCTGGCTATGGGTAAAATGAAAAAAAAAATAATAGCAGAAATAAACTTCCTAAGGAAAATCCGAGTTAAGGAACTCAGTGGTCCAAACAAATCAAATCGCATATGTAGTCCTTGTTGCTGTTGGCGCAATCGGCATGGGCCCATCTGAAGCACTGAATACATTTTATCCACTTTCCGTCCCGATTATCTTCTGAAAAGAGACTTTCGCAAAACATACACACAGTATCCGCATTGTCCTCAGCATCCATATCTGAATCATAATGCCAACATGAGTTCTTGAAAATCTGAGTCACTACTTCCACTGACTATCTCTTCTACTTTCTTTTTATTTGCCTTCTTTCTTTGCTTTCGAAATTCATCTCCTAACTTAGGTTTTTTCTTAGTTTTCAGAGATTTTTACGTTCTTGCTCAAGCAAACTTTCTTCTAGCTCTTTTTTGTATGGGGTGTTGGTTATGACCCAACTGGACCCTTGGCGAGATTTTCTGCCACGGTTGGAGACTGTGGTGGTTATTGAGCATGATGGCATAGAACTAAAATCCGTTATTGTAAATATTGTACTATTACGAGGAGGCTGATTTTGCAGAACTTGTTTTGGAGATGTTATTTCTCCTCTTACAGCTGGTAGTTCAGCCTCATGATGTTGTTCATTTTCTGGCGTTCTTTCCATTTGACGGTGAATTATAAAATCTGCTTCCGTGAAGATGTTCCTATTCATGGGAAATATGCCAGATTTTCGAAATCCATTCACAGAAATCTCAGCTGTTGCTGCTTTGAGATATGCAGGACACATTAGTTTGCATGTGTGAAAAGAACCTTTGTATCGGCCAGGATTCGTTCTCAACCACATTTGAATTTGCTGTGAGTAGTATATCTTGAATGGTGACATAAAGATCAAATCCAGTGGTTGAATTTTGTGGGACGTATGAGGTGGTAGGTAGACAATGATTACGTGATTAGTCTGAGCCATATCAATCACTTCCAAGTTTCTGGTATGACTAAATGTCCGTCCAATATTAAGAGAACAGGATCACCTTCAGTTGGTTTCACATTTTTTATGAAATATTGCACCCATTTTGAAATGAGATTGAATCCATCCTGATGGATGATATGCAGAAATTGAGCCAGGTGGTGTACCATGCATTAGCTCAGGCTTCATATTTTTGCGTGGGAAAACAAATAATGGAGGCACAAAACCTACAGCAGCATTCATGCACATGACAATCGGTATAAATGCTCCCTGTTCGGCTGCTGTTAATGCGCCAACCTGTTTTTTTTTCCTTTCAATGTTAAAATTCGTGTAAACTTTGATTGGAATGAAGTAATTCCGGTCTCATGAAAATTGTAGACACTTGAAGGGTTATGCTTTATTTTTTCCATAGTTGGCTTCAAATGGTCAATGAACCGCGCAACCTTCTCTGGTGTAAAATCCTTGATTCTGCCTTTCGAAATCACCTGAGGCTTCCTTAGAGATAAATCTGGATGGCGCTGCAGAAATTTCTTGAACCATTTTTTTCCGGCCTGTCTAGTTTTTTCTGGAAAAGGATGTCTTAGTTTATTTTCAATGCTAGCTGATAAGCAAGTCTCATAATATCAACCTTGCCCAGACCATAAAATCGTTCTGTATAGGTTTTCTGCCTATTCTGATGTTACCTACTTGTTCTGGAGGAATTTTTCACTTAACGTAGTCTTCTAAGGTAGATTTTGGTACCGAAAATGTTTTGGAAGCCTTTAGATACCGCATGTCCTTCTTCCTCACAGTGTCAATTGCTTGTCGCATTTGGTTTGCATCCCATCTGTTATGCTTTGCACCCTTGCGAGGCATAGTGTCACTAATAGTAAGAAAAAAAATCGACTGAGAGTTTATATAAGCAATATACAGGTGCTTAATTTCGGATACCCGAAATTGGGAACCCTCAAGTATCCAAAATTAACAATTTTCACGTGTTAGGTTAGGTTTCTGGTAACATTCATAATTTGTGTTTATAGGTATCTAATTCCGACATGTGGATATGTTGAAATAGGTAGTAAACACAGGTATGGTGAATTTGGTAGCGAATATCCTACTTACTTACCACTGAAAACTGCAATCAAATAGCACACAAAATAAACTGCGAATCACATACAGATGTGTTTTTATTTTTTGGCCATCTGGCGAAAGCTTTTCAAAATATCGAATCATACAGAGGTGGTAACTATCGACTTCATAATAACGGAAACGTGTGGTTCAGCGTGAATTTCGAATAGTTTGGGAGAAACGTCACTATCCGAAATAAGACACCTATCCGAAAATGGGCGACCTTCCTCTACTGTTTTTATCTTAATCTTTATCTTTAATCTTAATGATTAATGATAATATGCGTTTGTTGTAAAAATTAATTATTGATAAAACGAAAGAAAATTATGTATGCACTGTTCTTTTTTTATCTCGTTACAACACATATTACCTCCAGCGTTTTTTCATGAGTATTTAACATGTTCATAACATTTTAAACACTTATGAAAAAACGCTGGACGTAATATGAGTTGTAACGAGATCAAAAAACTACAGTGTATAGTCTGTTCACTAAACATAAAAACACAAAGTGGCCTTTGATTTCTAAAATTTCAAGAGTGTACTTCCAAAATTAATCTTTTGTCTAGGAATGTACTTACAAAAAGTTACTAAAACAAATAGGTTAAGAGTGTGACATTTACATCCCATCTGTCATAACTACGTTTAAGGATGTTAAACAAATACGGTGTTGGATACTAATGATGTAGAATTTATTACTAGGTGTTTTTATTACACTTTATAAAAGTTCAGGCAAGAATTTCCAGAATAATATGTAATTTGACACTGAAATAATGAGATTTATTAATTGTCATTTTTAAATTCTAAGTCGCCTTTATGCAGGTGTGGACCCCTTTGCAAAATAAAATACAGAATCCCTAGCACACAAATGTTACGTATATGCCAACTCCAAGAAAATTTAAATGTTTTTGTGTTTACTGAATGGCCTATACTTATAGATATTTATTTGAACATAAAATATCAAATACTTGGACCCGGACTCGACGGGTCCAAAAAGCCCGAGTCTTTCCAAACCTTAGTCCTAGTACGCACATAGACCATTCCAGGGCACCTTAGATGATTTTGTAGATGTCATCTCTGCTGTAATAAATTGGCTATAACGAACGTATTATTGACTATTGTATGTTTTTTATATCCACTCGTTTTGATGTAATACAGAGTGGCTAGGAATACTCCGGCCACGTTTCCAACTATTAACACCAGCTGTCGCTATTTTTTACGATGTTTTAAGGTCACTATATCAGTAAGGTACCGCCACTAGTGATTTTTTTATATCTATCCTTGTCGCACAATTTTCTCCAACTGGGGATAAAAACACAATCGAAAGATCACGGCCTGCTGAAACGTTTGACAAACGTTACTGGCGTTTGTCACAATTCAGCGTGGCGTTTGTGAAATAATTCGACAGGCCGTGCTAATAGTAATTTTTGTATTAAGTGCGCGAAATGAGTGTTTTTATAATGGCGCGTGAGAATGTCAATTTTCGCCGAGACCGTTAGGTCGAGGCAGAAAAGTCATTCAAACGCGCCATAAAAACACGAATTTTGCCACGAAATAAAACAACGTTTTTTCTACAGCCGTCAAAAAAAGAATAAAAGATTCTCTGCAACAAAATCATACGTATATAGCGAATAAGTAGAATAATATTATTATGTACGTAACGTTTTATATGTGTTGTAACTAAGGAAATGGTGTTTGTAATAATAAATTTAAAATCTAGTGCTTAAAATTTTTTTTCGTTGACCGCTTGTTAATTTCAATATTAATGAATTATTTTTCCTAAAAAAGGATGGATTAATAGACGTCATTAATACACTGTTTTTGATTAATACACTTTTTCATTAATTAACTGTTTTTTAAAAAAGGATGCATTAATAGATCTATTAATACACCGTTTTTGATTAATACACTCTTTTTCATTAATTAACTGTTTTTGTGATTTTGACGTCTTGATGATATTTTGCATGGAGGTTAGTTGTATTAATCAAATTTTTCGCCACAAAAAATTTTGCGGTCAACGAAAAAATTTTGTAATCAACTCGTTTGTTAATGGGCGATTAATAATCTCAACTATTAAAGGCACTCACTCGCTATCGCTCGTTCGCAATTTCACGCACCCTTATTGAAACGTTAATGTCACTTTTATGTCTCAGTTGTAGAAAAAAAAGCTTAGCCGCGCATGTACGGCTGAAAACCAAACTTACAAAAAGAAAATTCGGATTTAAAAAAATCAAATATCTCTAAAACTATTCAAGATATCGTGAAATGAGTGACATATTTGGAATCAGGAGAGAAAACTACATAAAAGTGATATTAAAGCCTAAAATGTGAAAATTCGAACATTAAAGTCGAATATTTCGAAAACGGGTTGAGATATCGAAAAGCCAGTGGTGTATTCGGATTCAGGGGACAAAAATACATAGGAATCCACCATCAGTTGTATTCTGCATTAACGGGAACCGTGCGACAGACACACAGAAAGAGCGATCATAGTAACCACTTACTTTGTAAGTTTGGTTGATAATTAGAGACCCTAGAAATGAGAGACTGGCCATTTACCGGAAGTGACTAGATTCCCCTAGCGAAATGTTAGCAGTTGTCCACAAAATGGCGAATGTGTCAACTCAACTGTGTTTTGCAGGATTTTAATCAATGTAAGTATTTGAGTGTTATATAACTACTAAATAAATGCTGATAATTACTTCGACACGAAGTGTACGAAGTATTGAAATTCCCTCATATCGAAAACCACTCTGAGTCAAATATCTCTAAAATTCGAGCCAAACGACTAATGAACCCACTATATCAAATCTCCGTCTCGGCGGTGCGGATCTTTTGGTGAAGATCCCAGCCCACTAGATCAATCCCCCGTATTGGGGGGGTGCCTAAACGTGCTGTGCGGGGGATGTATGTTCGTATGTGTACACGATTCCGGTCGCCAGGAACCTTCCTAAAGTCTTGGATCGTTTTCATACGATAGGTCCTCCGAAAATGAAGGCAACATCAACTTTTGAGCTACTATCTGTCCCAGGATTCTTCCTCCTGACGTCACACGCGGATGTGTATGACGTAAGATTAACTACCAAGTTGGTAATTGAACAACTATAATCATGGGTCAGTTGTCAAAGTCAACGGCTAAAAGTGAGGTTAGGTCGTCACAAAAATATAATATAATAGTTAATGAAGTGCATTATATTTGCACGGCGAAGCAAAAACAAATAAATATCATTTAAAGTAATTTTGCTAACTTTTGGAGTTGATGTGTATAAACCTGGGCATATTTTTTTAACATTGTATTGAAATGAAGCTTGGTCTTATCACTGAATTGTATTATTAACTGGAAGAGCAACTCATACGACCTGCGCGTGAAAATATGTGCACATTTGAATAAAATAATAGGGTCGACACTCGCCCACCGGGGGTGTCGTGCGTTTGCGCAGTTTAGATTGTTTATCCATCACTCAGCTGTGCTGACATAACCTAAATTTATTTTCAATGTTTTCGCGTTTTAAATTGGAAGGCAATTAAGTTCTTAGCCTGTACGAGGAAAGACAATTTAGTGAACGCTAGCATAATACAGGACTCCTTCAAAACGCTATGCAATTCCCTGGAGGAGCGTGAGAACTAAATAACGAAGGTCACCAGTTCCACTGCAACTCTGATCGCTGTACAGAGGTCTTCCTTACTTGGAAAGATGTCACCGATGCTTAACCTGGAAAGGGTCGAGCGCTATTCCAGGTGAATCAGTGGTTAACATGGCTGCAAGAAGCGGGATTCAAAGAAGAGGAGGGTAACGAGTAAACCGAACCTATGCGACATCGACATATATATGATATACTTAGGAACTTACGAAAGATGGGATTTGCATATACGGAACCCCGTATTTTTCGAAGAAATTGCCTTTTTGTGGAAATCGACAATCGATTCCTAGTGTTAAATATTTTCGGTAAGTTGTCTCATAATTAAAATAATAATTAGGTAATTTGTTCTGTCCATTTTAGGCCCGATGATTTTCAAATTCTGGAAGGCAGAAAAATATTGAAATCGAGTGCTGTTCCTGCTCTAAAATTAAGGCCAATTGACATTAGAAAGCAATTTAGTATGAGAACACCAGATTATCAACAAATACTCCAAATTAAGTTTTAGAAATGTAGTACAGAAGTTATTAATATTATTATGTATTTAGACTGTTCAGTTGCATGTATGTGTTTTATATTCTGCGCACTTCCCACTTGGTATGCATGTTCCTCGACATCGAAAGGTAAAAGAGGCTAAAGACAGTGAATGAATGAATGTGTTAATAGAATAAACTAGAATAATTTTATTCGAACCTCCGTAAACAAGTGTGTTGAACAAATTATAAATAACTGTATTAATGAAATGTTTTGTAATGTACTTTAATGAATTTTTATATTCGACAGATAGATGAATACTTTTGGTACTTGGTATATTAAGGATGTTAAGAGTATGGGTTCTTTTAACTTGTGGTTGTTGAAGTATGTGTGCCCTGACTGTTATTCTTCTATTAAAGTATCAGTTCCATTTTTTGAATACGTAATTACTTACAGCTAACTGCTACCTATATAATAAAGTTAACATACCATTTGTAATTGTAATAAACTCAATAGTTCCTTCTCGCAGCCAAACGTTCACGTATGGTCACGGAATACACCCTTCACTGCTACTCGAAAGGTAGAGTGGTTGGAAAATCCTAAAAACACTGGCAGTCTTGGTGCAGACAATTGTTCAAGTAGTGTACGACTTGACGTTAGGCCTAATTTGTAAGCACATTCAACAAGTTTTCATAAAATTGCTTGAGAGTATACGCAGTATGTCCAGAAAATCCTGAGTATGCGGCGTATATGGAGTATACCCTATGGGAACACCACTACTTATATCTATATTTGCAGATGAAATTGCAACTAACAATGAAAACCCAGAAATCACTGTTTAGATGTTTAATAATGGTGAGGCACTAACACCCCATGAAGGAGCTTGGCCTGCAAGGCGGAAGGTTAGAGCTTCCGTATCCTCGCTCTCACACCCGACTGTCGCGTGTCAAATTCATGACACGTGGTGATGTGGTGAGCACCACGCATTAGACAGCCGCATTATTACCCCTTGTTCTTTCGAACGCAGGTTCCCAATTATTTAAAGCGACTGGGTAGGCCGCCCGCCAGGCATCGATCTGGGATTTGAACTCCAGACTTCCGCGCCGCAGTCCGATGCTCTAACCATCTGAGCCACGCTGGCGCTTAGATGTTTAGTTAATAATAATAATAACTTTATTGCAGCATGATAATACAAAACGCCTCACAGGAGGTACATTCCACATCATCTTAACCTAGTCAAAAGATTTAATAATTTAATTTACATAATTGAAATGTCACAGTCCAAAAATTCCTGAATGGAAGATGTCAGCTAGATAATATACCATGATATCTCCTTCTTAAGGTTTCGATAGCAGTCTGATACCTAATCTAATAAATATATTTGTAAATGTTACTTGTTTCTTACTAGTTCTAGAATTAACTTATTAAATCAAATTGAAATTACCAAGAAAAGTTTTAAGTAATCCAGTTTTAAAACCACACCTATATTAGAAATAAATCAACTCGATCGTAATAATGTATTTAATACACTACTGAATAAACCGATGAGCCTAAGATTCATAACAATTTTTAAACAAAATATTAATAAATGTAATACAACAACGAGCTTAAAGTAATGTAAATTAAATATATTTGCTAATTCTGGTTACTACAGTATAATAAATTTAAAGAGATATTAACGCATGGATGTATTAATAGATCCATGTATTAACGATACAAGTTTGATTGGCAAAACGAGGCGGTGAGCCAAATTTTGCGGTCGATGCTCTTATTAAAAAAAATAAAAATAAATTACTTAATTTTAACACCAGGTCAAGCCATTTTATATTTACGTATCACTTTCACTTGATATATCGCTGTCAGTATCAGATGCAGAAACGTGAATTACTAGTGGTTTAACTGTTTCAATGGCTTCTTCGATGAGCTCCTCACGTTGGTACCACTTTGTGATGAGCGTGCTCGTATGCCTTACACAGTTTTCCCAAACATCTGGACCAATGTGCTCTTAAGGCTTCCTTCCACATTGCTAAAACCTGTGTATCCCCTTAACCATCTCTACCTATATGCTTATTATAATAGGTTTTTGCCTGAGCCCATACTAATTCTATAGCATTGAAGTCACAGTGATATGGTGGCAAGCGAAGAACTTCGTGGCCTTGTTCTCTCATGTAGGTACTCATCAATAACATACCTTTTTGGTTTTTGATTTAGCTTTGCTAGCGCTAATAATTCATTTTTGTTCATATTGTTTTCAATTGACACATTATTGTTATTCAACCATTGGATAATTTTAGCTTTTCTCCATGTCGAAGTGGGTTTATTATTAATGAAGGCCCTTTCAAATTGCAGACCAGCTGTTCTTTTGCCCATTTGAAAAATAAATCACCATTTCTGTATGATAATTAGCAGAAATTGTTTTTGAAGCAAATATTAAACCTGCATTATTAACAAAGCCTCCCGTACCACCAGCATGCAGAATGATGTAACGTTTGCCATCATAGCCTTCAGGTTTACGGACACTCTTCACATTACTGTCTTGCCATTATTCAATTGGGTTTCCCTTAGAGTAAATCCAGGTTTCGTCTAGAAAAATTATATCTCTAATAGGAGACTGTAAATTTTTCACGTATTCTCTCATAAAGTAGCCTCGTATGGCAGCAATATTAGTTCTTTCCATTAAAAATCTTCTATTACTTTCCTTTGCAAATTTAAAGCCGATGGAAGGAAGAACTCTGTGTAAACTGGTTCTGCTAATAGATGTTATTTGTTTAGCCCTTAACTTTGGCATTCAACGTGGCCAACGTAACATGTTTTTCTAAAAATTCACAATTAGTTTAAATATCTTAGGGTAACCTCAAATTTACGTACTTTGTTGATACATGTCGTATATTGTATCTCGAATTGCCATCTTCACACCATCGTGTAAATCAGTGGACTTTGATTTACGTCTCGGCCTTGATTTTCCTGGACTAGATAAAATCGGATTGCTTTTAATTCGCTGCTTAATCGTTTTAACACTTGACTCACTGATTTTTAATGCATTTGCTACTCTCTAAAATTTAGATTTATTTAATATAGCGTACTATGAATAGCTTTACGTACCTACTTCACGAACTGCAGTTAGTGGCAGCAACGGTCCACCATTAGTTTTCTCTGCTTCAAAGTACTCTAAAAGCGAAAGAATAATTGCTTGGGCCTGCGAATTTAAACGTTTTCCAGGCATTGCTTTCCAAAAGTTCAAAACAAATAGGCTGGAAATGAAACGCAAACGTACGTATAACCTAACCATGAAATTTACGAAACCGATTGCATACCTGATAAGAAAAACGCTAGCAGTAGTAGTTCTGAAAAGAACTGTTTATAAGGCTAATGAAGGCCAGGAAAATTGCGAAAATGCACTTGAAACCAGAAAATGAACAATCAGAATAATTTGACAGAAGCACGAAGTCAAATTAGAAACTAAATTCATAAGGCGTTGCCCGGCAGATCAAAGTTTGACAGTGCTGTACAATTTCTGTTTTACTCGTATTTACTGCCAGCCCTATGGACACACGTCGTAACTTAATGGGCGCGATAGCAGAAATCAATTATTGTTGTTTTCTTTGTCTATCAAACGGCAACCAATGTAAATGTGCTGGACAACTATTTCTTTGATTACTTCATATACAAATGACGTCAGGAGGAAGAATCCTGGGACGGATAGTATGGTCGTCGGCAAAAAAAATTTTTTTGTTTTTTTTTATAAATAACTGGTTCATACCATTTCATTGTATTAGCGAAACGGAGTGATGCTGAGTATCGAAGTATTCTTGGAAAGCACGGAAGGACGCTTTTCTTGGGTGGGGGGTACGGTATATTTTGTATTTGTAGCAACTGTAAGTAATGTACTATGTACTTTCCGAAGAATGTGAAATTGAAATGTTGTAAAGCATGTTGGAAGAGGCACAGAGAAAAGTGACTAACAAAGGAAGAGTGTGAAAAGCAGTTGAAATTGGCAAAAAAATTGTACATATTACCACAGTCTATATAAGAAACAGTCGTGTCACTTGCCGCAAAATGTGTCCCCAGCTACCAATAAACACGCAGCCTATTGCCCGGTAGTTCTCTACTCACGGCGCGGGCGCGTCTACCTAACCTGTTCTGTGTTGTGTTTGTTTACCACACTTTTAAGCATAACGGCTTTGAGTTGTGTTGTTTACGCATATCAAATTTAATTAAAAATGCCAGGGGAAATGACAATCTGAGAGTATCAGCTAAAAATGCGTAATTTTTAAATGTTAGGTTATGTGCGCGGGCGTTTTCCAAAACCGCGCCGAACAAAATCGACGCGCAGCCTATTGCGCGCGAGCGTTTAGTCCGACACGAAGATCAAAGTGCCGACACAGGAGTGAAAAGACTGTTTCTTATATAGACTGTGATATTACTGAACAATCAAATATAAAGTTAAGAAGGAACAACAGAGCGTTAAATGACATGAACCAAAACTTGTTAGTGAGTCAAAATCGTTTGACGTTTGTGATGAAGAAAATGTTGCAGAGACGCTCGGTCACCGTGTTGATGATGTGATTAGCAAATTTTCAATCTGCAGCATTTATCACGTGATAAAAAATTTGTACGAGTTCTTGCAAAGTGATCTTTCTACTTGGGACGAAGAATTTTAAAAAGGAGTGTTGGCCGTTCAAAACAATATTGTTAATGACTCGGCTGAAATAGGTGTTAAAGGTCATAGAAGAGTTTAACAGCGTTTTAACTAAGAAGGATGATCAAAAACAGTTTGGGTTAGAAGTAGTAAAGAACTACCCCAAGAAATACCCAGACTGTAGCAAAAATAGGCTTTTATGCAACGTTTACATTTTATTTTTTTGAAGTTACTGTGAAGTCACGTCTTTATATTGTTTTTCTTTTTAATACCAATTAATTCCGTATCTTTGCTATATATTGTAATAAATTTATGAACATGACGTAATAGTACATCTATATATTTTTAATTTTCCTCTAGGTCTTCAAGATCATTGAGGCACGTCTTACGGTTATCCAATTGGTTTTAAATTTTACATGGCTTTTATTTTTCTATTTGGAAAAATGTTAAAAGGGTGAGATCGCCAGAATTTTTAAAAAATTCTATATAAATAAAGACCACCCTAGTACATATGGAATGCATTTGAGTAAAGACAGCTTTAAAATCAATGCTAGAAAATATTTTCTCTAATACAATTGCGGATAAATGGATAGTCTACCTCAGGTGATATCGGGTAACTCATCAGCGCTAAAATCAGTTTTCTTTTAATAATATGACTTTTTTGTGTTACATATCTTTACCTATCTACAAGTAAAAGAGCAGCAAGTATGTGCTTGCATTTTTCACCTCTTCCCGACTTGCACGTACACACGCAATTCCACAACCTGTACTCTAACTCAACAGAAAATAGTTCATAAAAACTAGGATTATTACTAGAATACGAAATAAATATTTACCTTAATTAAAAATTAGCTTGATTTCATGTGGATAATCGCGTATTTTCGAAATTTGAAAACAGTCCTACGATACTATTCTCGGCCCTCATTTTACCACAATTAACCATTTCGCCCTCTAACACCTCCCCGCCTTCTTTTAGAGGTCGTTTACTATCTTCAAGATAGTTTAAAATGTCTATCAAAACCACATTGTAACTCATTTCAGCTTAAAACAATTCACAAAACCCTTGCTGCACTGGTTTATTCAGCAGAATTGACAGAACTGATCCCGAATCAGTTCGCTATTATTAAAAGGAACAGCGTTCTCTATACTAGCCAAATTTGCCCAATTTACGTTTCTGGAACCAATAAAACATATTTTCAATTGCAATTCTTTTGTTGATAATAAGTGACACAACTTAACAGATTCCTGACTTTACAAGTGCCATTACACCAAAAAGAAAATCCCCAAAAACTAGTGTCCTCCCTATTGCACTTGGGAAATTTGTATTTGTTATCCTTATCTCACAATTTTCTCACATTCTTACGCGAGGAATGGAATGGCGGTACCTTATTGATATAGTGACCTTATAATTTTCTTTATTAAAGCGCCATCTCTTGACCGCCGCAAGAAAAGTGGCCGGGGTTTTCCTAGCCGCTCTGTATACACGGTTTTCAAAGTTAAGTCGGCACTATTGCTAACTTCGTTATTATTGGAGCTACAAAGTCAGTTAAATAGGCAATCTAGTAGTAACGGGTGTCTTAAAATGAAATACATCTAGTATGCTTTGAATTTCCCATAATGCAATCTAAAATTTTACTTGAAATTGGCAAGACTGTGTGTCTATGTCAAATTCGAGGTAAGTAGGTTAGGTTTTGCGTCATTTTTGACACAGACTAACGCAAAACCTAACCTACTTACCTCGAATTTGACATATAAGGTACCTGCGGCAAATAAGGCCCACTTAAGAAAAAAACTGCTTTAATTCCAGAAAAAGACAAAAAATAATTAACAAAATCAAGATTATATTAATTCGGTCTATCGTAAACGCAACTAAAGCTAGATTTGCAGTTTTAAATTTGTGTGAAACTTTGAACATGCTTTTTAACCCAGATACTACTACCGTCCGTTTAAACATACAGGCTACAGTTTTCTGTTTTAAAATAGTAGGAAATAATTTTCAAAGGTGCCGCCACTTGTACCAAATTCTGACATATATGCACTTGTCGGAAAGTGGTTTGAGTAACCTGTCACACGTGTTTAAAGCTTCGAAAAGGTGTTGTGAATTGTGCGCTTCCTGCTTCTTTAACATGGATAATTGGAGGTAAGTTTTTATGTATATTATTTTCAATTTTTTGTCCAGCAAATTTCGTAATATTTGTAAACATACATTATGCTTTGTGATAATGTAAATTTTGTATCAATTTTATCTTTTTATTTGGGAAAAAATAACGCTAAAAGCTGGCGTCTGTTTAAACGGACAGTAGTATAATGGGGTACTTGTTGCAGTTATAATAAAAGGCCTCTAAAACTGCACGAGTTGTTCGAGGAAATTGAGAATATCGAGGATATTTCTGAAATTCCAAATTCCATTGTAATTTTCCCACCAACTAATGCAAATGACTATTCAACACTATAACATATAAGCCAATCAGATTGCAGACATTTGCTTTTTTCAACCAATAACAGCAGTATATCACTGAATATTGGGCACCATGCAAAATATTCACAAAACAATGAACGTAGGTACTCAAAAAATAAATAGTCTTGTTGCGAAGTATCGCTTAGCAACGATGTTCTGTCCTTAGTGATACTGCTAGGTTACATAACACTAAACCCCAACAAAACTGTGTGGCTTGTTTTAAAAATTTTAAAATGCTGTGTTTTTCAAGTATTCCGCTGAATTTAATTGAGAATGAATGATTATATTAATTGTTGGATTATTTTTCAATAAAGTTAATCGTTATGTATTAATATTGTTAAATAGTCATCCCAAATACCACTCGAAGTGGATATATTTTTTTAAAATATTTTGCCATTTCCATAGAAATTATTGCAAATTTCACTCAACAAAATCACATTTAAATGTCACTCGCCTTCGGCTCATAATTTACATGGAAACAACAAAATATTTGTCAAAAATATATCCACTGCTTGTGGTATTACCCTTGATTATAATACTGATGAGGACTCTGGGGATGAAAATGAAGTTAACATAAATAATCTTCCAGGTATTATACGTAAACTAAATTTTTTTATAAATTTTTAAAAATATTGAAATTTCCAGGCAGTCAGCTTACTGCAGAAGTTGAAATTATCAATAATGATCATATCACATTTGGCGACGATGTTGATGCAGACAGTAATGAAGATTTTGATAGTGAAGATGACCTACCATTAGGGTCATTTCAAAATTCGCAGAATGTAAAAAATCCCACTAGGTCCCGTTGTCACAAAAAGAAAAAGCTGTACTCTTGGAAAAAAAAGGACATAAAGTCTAATTTTCCAGAGTGGCAAGATGTATATTCAGCACAAAATAATCTTACACCATTGCAACTGTTTTTTATGTTTTTTGATCAATCCGTGATTGAAATGATCACAAATTATAGTAATTCATATGCGGCACAACGCAATCGAAACGGCAATATTTCAGCAGATGAGATGAAATGTTTTATTGGAGTTCTTCTACTGAGTGGATATAACGTATTTCCTAGAAGAGCTATGTATTGGGAAAACGCCGATGATGCAGCAAATAAACTTGTGTATTCTGCAATCTCTAGAGATAGATTTAACTTTATTATGCAAAATTTGCATTGCAATAATAATGATGAACTTACTGCTTCGGATAAATTTTCGAAGATGCGACCACTGCTTACGGCTCTCAACAAGAAATTCATTTCATTAGCACCCACTGAAGAATGCCACAGTTTAGATGAGTCCATGGTTCCATATTATGGTGGCCATGGATCTAAACAATTTATACGTGGCAAGCCGATACGCTGAGGTTACAAATTTTGGACCGGAACTACAAAGCGAGGTTATATTGAGTGGTTTGAACCCTACCAGGGAGCATCTACTCAATTGCCGAATCAGTATAAATTTCTCGGATTAGAAGCAAGCGTGGTCTTACAATTTGCAGACGTCCTGCAGTCAAAAACTAGTGATGTTCCATTTCATATCTTTTTTGATAACTATTTCACCTCCTTGCCGTTATTGGAAGAATTGACAATACGAGGACTGAAAGGAACTGGAACCATGCGAGAAAATAGAATGTCTGGATGTCCAATCCAACATTCAAAAATATTTAAAAAGCAGACAAGAGGTACTTTCGAGTATGCCCTTGTAGAGGACGAAAATATAATGGTGTGTAAATGGAACGACAACACCGTTGTTACAATTGCATCAAATGTAATATCTCCATTGCCTACATGTCCAGTTAAACGTTACTCACAGAAAGAGAAGAAACATGTAATGATTGAACAACCTCATATAATTAAAAAATACAATGAGTTTATGGGAGGAGTTGATCGTGCCGACCAAAACATTAGTTTATACCGGGTATCCATCAGAGGGAAGAAATGGTATTTCTCTATATTTTCGCATTGCCTGGATATGGCAGTGCAAAATGCTTGGCAGTTGCATCGATGTCAGGGTGGTAAAATGGACCATTTATGTTTCAAAAGATGTATTGCTCGTGGACTTTTGGAAACGTTTAAAAAATCTACAATACGTGGTTCTTCAAAACGTGGTGCCCTTATTCACGGCGAGTCGCGGTTTGATAGACTTGATCATCTGGTAGTATACCAAGACCGACAAACGAGATGTGCCGTTTGCCATAAGCAGGCTGCGTTCAGATGCAAGAAATGTGACCTTGCACTTCACCCTAAAATTTGTTTTAGCAAATATCATGTTCCAGATGCTTAAAATTTGTGTTCTATAACCAATGTATTGTAATATTAATAAAATGATATAGTAACACGAAAGTAGCTCATTCTCCTACTGTTTGTTTAAACATACACGCCAATTATCTCCTAATTATGTGAGTAAAATTAAAAAGTTCACTAAGAACTTTTGTTAGTAAATAACTTATTGGCACAAAAACAACAAAAAAATAATTATCATTTGAAAAAAAAAGTTCAGGAGTATCTGAAAAAAACATACGAATGGGCTTTATTTCCCGAACATTCGGTTAATAAAAAGTAAAAATATTTGCGTCCTAAAAAGTAAAGTTTACGTTATTTTGCATCACTTTTGATACTAAATAAGCCACAAAATATATTTTTATAAAAATAACATAAATGAAATTCTTGGTAAAATGAACAACTAAAAATTAAGCACAACGTACGCAAATATAGTCATCTGTATCGTCTTTTGTAAAACCAATACATATTTCGTGGCACCAACTGCCACACAACACACAGCACCGCATATCTAACTGTTTGTTTTTATTACACAGAAAGCAATACCAACAGTCATTTTCTGGGGGGTTATCCTTTACTATGCGTTTTCTCACCGACACATTCGATGTTGATGCTATAGGTTGATTCTTTATTCCTTTTTTGGAGACTGTGGATCGGGACTTCGAGTTCGTTAAAGAGAACAGGTCCTTGGTTACCAACTGTGCCTTGTAATTCAGAGATTTTCCTCTTGGGGTCTTGTTTTCTTTTAATGGGCCGTTTTAGCCGAATATTACTGGGCTTTATTACCCGAAATGCTTCTTAGCTGTAAAAAATTAAAAATCTTAGAGCGTCACTTACCTTTATGTGCATGTATTTATAGCAAAATATAGTCCATACAATGTAGAACACAGGGCACCATACACTGGAATTTATCTTTCTTAACAAACGAATTATTTATGGAAATACAGTAAATAAATTGTAGTAGTTGGAGATCCACACCGCACACCGCCCCGATATTAACTGATTGTGCTAACACTATTTAGATTTCGCAATATTGCAACGGCTGGTGACCCTGGATAGGTAGCCAGAAGGAACTTGATATAGCCGGATTTTAAGAATGTGCATTGTGTTCTTAATTCTAGCTACTGGGCCTTATTAGCCGCCGGGTTTTATTTGCCGCAGGTACCTTACTTACAGTCTTGCCAATTTCAAGTAAAATTTTAGATTCCATTATGGGAAATTCAAAGCACACTAGATGTATTTCATTTTAAGACACCCGGTATTTTTTTGGCCAATTACGATGCTGAAAACGCAATCAAAATCGAACATCGCGTTCGCGAGTTATGTCATTGCCAGGGCCACTAGGAGCGTTTACAAGCGGGCTCAAGAATGCTTGGAGCAAGAGGGTGATGTTTTTGAGCATCTAATTTGAGTTTTGTTTTTATAAGTTCATAGAATAATTTGAAATAAACGATATTGTTTCACTTCATGGATATTATTTTTAATTTCTATTTTATGATAAGGCAAAATTGCCACAAACACAGCCACCTTGACGATTTTGAAAAATCATCAATACCTTTGTCATTTTTAACATTAGGATAAAAGGACATAGGACACTTTTTGTTCAGAATTCAATTTCCTATCGATTGTGAATATTGTATACTGAGTGTCCCATTTGAAAAAATTGAACTTTTTGATATAACTCGCGAACGCGATGTTCGATTTTGATTCCGTTTTCACCATCGTAATTGGCCAAAAAAATACTACTAGTTTGCCTATTTAACTGACTTTGTAGCTCCAATAATAACGAAGTTAGCAATAGTGCCGACTTAACTTTGAAAACCGTGTACACTGATATGGTCTTAAAATGGCAAAGATTTTAAATAAATTATAATTAACACGCAAATTAATTATAATGCAAATAACAAGGATATTGAATAGAGTAGTACTGTTTCATCATTAAAAATTCTATTTCATACAATAATATCGACAGTTTCTTCAGTAAATTTGACTGTCCATTGCTGAAACAAAGATCAGGCAGAAAGAATCATAGTTATTAATTCATTTACATGTGAAATTGTAAACGATAGCAGCTAACTGTTCATTTGTTGACTGGAAATGTAACTCAATTTGGTTGTTGGCAATAATTTTGAACTAAGTTGTTAATATTAGTCAGTTTGTATCTGCGAAAGTAAGTATTATTAGAAAGGATAAAACAAGTTTGTTTCTTACATATTTGTTGTATAAAAGGGTTACTGTAGCACAATGATGCATAATAATTGGAGACAGGCACAATTTGAGAGCAAGCTAACCTAAAATATGACATGTTTAGCTAAAAGTCACAATGATTGGAAAGTGGGAATCTGTTATTTTTTTTGATATTTCATTTCCAAGGTTTTTGAGAATATAAGAAAATAACAATAATTGTGTGTGTAAAATTTGGAATTAAAAATCACTCCAGCTTTAAAATCAAGCTAAAAGTATAAAAATTCAATTAGGGAGGGTAGTACACAATGAGACAAAATTTGTTGTATGTGTAACAGAAATTTCATTTTTAAATATAAATGAAATTTAACACGTTGACTGCTCATGACGCGGATCCGCGGTGGAGTGACGTTATAGGGAATGTTTGAGATGTGCTCATCACGTGTAGCCGCTCCTTATGATATTACTCGAGCTATGCGGATCCACGTCATGAGCAGTCAACGTGTTAAACACTGCATTATCTTCCTTAAAGTTTTGCATACAAAATGTATATATGTATTTTTGTATTACATTAACATATAAAAAAAATAATTGTGAAAAAAACAATATTTTTTGTCTCATTGTGTACCATAGTAGTCCACAATGAGACAATTATACCAAAGTTAACAGCAAACTTATAATAACTTGCAAGTCTTTTATTAGTCATATTTGATGGTTTGGGTAATACCCTGAAAATGTCACGTTCAGATATTGAAGCAATATCCGGAAAACGGTAACTACTCGCTGTTTTATTGCTTTTACGAAGAAAGGACACTTTATAGTCATCAACACCAGAATAGTTAATAATGTGAGCAATATAAAACACTTTCTTCGGAAATTTTATAAGAACCAAGTCATTAACACGGTCTCATTCTGTACTACATGGTTTGTCTCGATGTGTACCAATAGTCCAGAGAAATTAGACAAAATAAAAGCAAAACTTCGGAAAAATTGCCAGAAAGCTGGATTTTGGTATGAGCCTTGATATTGTGGTTTTAAACAAAATGTCAAAAGTCCTCATCGATCCGAGTGCCGCTAAGAATTTTAAGGGGGGGCAAAGGTCACCAAAAACGGTATTTCGTGAATATCTCGTTAACAGTCACTTTTACGGAAAAAATATTGATTATCAAATTTGTAGATTATGAAATTTCTAACAATAAAAATATCATGACTTTTATTCGTAAAAGTAACCGTTTTGAAGATAATTCGATTTACAGTGTTGAAACGTGCACTCTTTTCCACACCACCTTCGAGGTAGAGTACAAGGTGCGTTTTTTTCATGTGGTGTCCCCAGTAGGCATATTCCACGTTTATTTTTGTTTGAAAAATGTTTATTTAAGAAAAAATTATTATGAAATTGTCCATTAATCAATTTTTGATTCAAAACAGGAGTTATTAATATTCATCTTCAGACTCTATTTCAATCGGTATGCTTTCCTCTTCATCTTCTTCTTCTTCTTGTTGTTCTTTTGCTGTCCTCTCTATTTCCATAGATTCAGTCAGGAAACGTGATGGATCTACATCTTCAGTGGAGTCGCAAGTATCGACGTCATTTATATCGGTGGTTACATTTAAGCAAGACTGACGAGATAAAGTATTTTTTTTTCGGATTTTATTCACAACGTTGTTTATAGTGTAGTCATAGTGACGCTATCCAAAGCACCCTACATTTATCAGTCTACTCAATCCTCTATCTTAAAATAATTCCAGGTTTCTTAAAATGTCTTAAATAATTTGTTATAAACGTTTGAAGAGAAAATACTATATGTTATTCAGACAAAAGTATCTTTATGTGGCTCGGCTGTAATTATCTGCCTCCCAAGCTCGGCAGATAAACAGTCCAGCCATGCCAAATAAAGTATAATTTTTGCTCCTAATAATATAATCTATAATATAATTTTCCTTAATGTGTGTCTGTGTGTCTGTGGCACAAAATAAAATCTCATGTTCCGGCTTCACAGATGTTTATATTTGTTTAGGTTTTGTTTTTCTTATCTTAGCGCTCGGGTCGGAGCTTGACCTTTCGCGTATTCTATTTCACGTGCCCGTAGCGCGCAATTTGCTTGTATACTATTATGCTCCTACACGAATAGCAAGCAGATGTCCCTTGAGGTTTTATTACAACGGAGGGGAACTTTTTGGAGCACATTCCTTCTCTATCTAGACTACAGTGTACTAGATATGTGTTTCTTTCTATTTTTATGGGCTCTGAAACAAGGAAATTCTGGAATATTTCAAGTCGCAACTCCAATGGGATATACGAGGGCGGTTCACTAATTATTGTCCCTAACGTAGAAGCAAACACCTGAGAAGCATGAAACATTTTTCAACATAGTCGCCTGAAAGGTTAATACATTTTATATAACGGTGCTGAAGTGCTTGCATCCCTTTGGAAAAAAAACTGGTTTGTTCCGCTAACCACTCATTTACCGCCGTCATTAATTTTTAGTCATTTGAAAAATGGATTCCCCGAAGATATTCTTTTAATTTTGGGAATAGGAGGCCAGAGAAGGGGGTTGAACAAAAATTTCAAAGCTGGCATTGTGAATGGCAGTCATTGAAACACAGCTTTTGTGGGCTGAAGCGTTGTCTTGATGGAAGAGCACATTTCGTCAATTTTCCTCTTCTCTTTTCCTTAATTGCGTCACGAACTTTTGGAATTCACTTTGCGGAATATTCACCTGTTATTGTGTGCCCACGTGGTAAATAATTACGAAAATAATTCCTTCAAAATCCCAAAAGATGGTTGCCATGATTTTGCCTGCAGACGAAACAACACGAAATTTACGGGGAAGTGGGAAACCCTTATGCCGCCACTCCATGCTTTGGCGTTTTGACTCTGGGTCAAAGTGATGAACCCAACTTTCATCTACTTCTACTGTAATGAATTTTTCCATCCACAGTTCTTTTTTCAATTGTATCCATTTTGACAAAATTACAAACACCTCAAGAGTCTTGAATTAATATTTTGTATATGTGGAAAGATAAATTAACGCTATTTACATACACTAACGCCAATACTCGACACTTCGAATGACATCAATTTTTTTATGTCAGTCAATGCCAACTATGTTAGGGACAATAAATGATGAACTCCTCTCGTACATGCCATTGAGGAGTGCATTTATTTGTTACAACTCTGTAAATCGAATTATTTCTAAAACGGTTACTTTTACGAATAAAAGTCATGATATATTTATTGTTAGAAATTTCATAAACTACAAATTTGATAATCAATATTTTTTCTGTAAAAGTGACCGTTAACGAGATATTCACGAAATACCGTTTTTGGTGACCTTTGCCGCCCCTTAAAATTTTTAGCGGCACTCGGATCGATGAGAACTTTTGACATTTTGTTTAGAACCACAATATCAAGGCTCATACCAAAATCCAGCTTTCCGGGAATTTTTACGAAGTGTAATGTCTAATTTCTCTGGACTACAATGACAACAATTTTTGAGAACTGCAAACTGTCTTTGATAATAAGTTATTTTTATAAATATGAGGTAGATGTATGCTACACCAAGTCAAGTCTACAAATGTGACATACACAAAAAAGAGACCGATTAGATCATTTATTTAAAAGCTATAGCAAATCAAAAAATACATTTAATGTAACTACATACCTCCTAGAATAATTAATCTTTTATCGATAGAATACTACTCGTATAGCAGTATGTTAATCAGTGGTAAATGACGTAAATGTCTCATTGTTACATACGTCTTATTGTGTACCACCCTCCCTATATTAAAAATAAATGCTGGTATGTGCCCAGAAAAAATGTTTTGTATAAAATAAATGTGGTCATAATAAGAAGTTTGGAGTAAGAAATATGAAGATATTGGTGATATGCGTGTAGCATAAGTAGCAGACGTTGCTGACGACAGTGCAAAGCAGCCATGCAGTAGATGCAAGTCCAGTGTGTCAATGAAGATAAATCGAGCTCGAAGATAGAAAAGTCAGAAGGTAAGTGAAAATAAAGATAATATTACAAATACCAGATCTGAGTGAAAATATAAAACATTTAAATGAACAAAACTGCTAACAACAATTTTAAAATTGAAGAAAGTAAATTATAAATAAATTAAATACGAGCAAAGTTTAACAGTATTTAAGCAAAACGTTTATGATAATTTAACAATAAACATTAAAATAAACTGCATGTAGACATACTGTATTAATTATCTAAATTCAATTTAATACTAAATTTACTAACGACAATTTGATTATACCTATAAATTTTCAAAAATACAAATTTATAATCAATAAATGCTAATTGCCTCATATTTCAAGTGTTATGTGTTTTATTTATGTATGTCCTAATTAAATTTGTGCAGTAACCCAACGAGATTGAGAGTCGAACAATTGATTTTGCTTTAAACGCGTTCTAGCTGAGGACCAATAAAAATAAGATAGAATATAACGTGATAAAACCCTGAGAGTAAATTATTCAATTCAATTAAATTAAACAAAAATCGTAAAGGACCGTAGCAGTATGTATCATTGCTTTCACAGAAAACTAAGACTGGAACTATCAAGATACCATAATTTTTGAAAAGTTTGCTTGCAACATTGTGGCTTGTTTTCTTCTAATTGTTTCAGTATTGCTAGTCTTTCTTAGCAAATAAAACCGTGTTCTTAACAATGAGCTCACTCGCAATTGCCATTATGTTTACCCCAACTCTCAATCTGGTTCAAATTATGGTTTTTGGAGCTTTATTTAAAGATGCCATCTTAACTTGACAGTTTTTATGTGGCAGGGGTTTGTGTGAATTTGTTATTACAGGTCAATTAAATATGTAAAATATATAATAATTTAATTTTGAAAAAATTGCAAGATATCAGTAATTTTAAAGCGTGAGTTGATCACGATCACCTAACCTGTAAAGAGTGGCAATTTGCAAAGGTGAAAACTAATTGTATTACCAAAACAGATCGATATATCATTGAACTTCAGACCATAAAAATCATCACTGTGTACAATGGTTTCTCTTCTAAAATTATCGATAATTTGATTAGGAAACAAAAAACAAAATTGCACTTTCGAAATTCTACAACTCCCGTCAGTCTTAGAAGTGAAGGACTCAAGTACATATAAATTCCATTTCACCCGGCTCCAAAGGGCCTAGCAAACATTTTTAAAAATTGGGCCATTAAGTTGTGTATGGTTCAAACAACAATATTAGAAATTTGTTGGGAAATTGAAAAGACAGACTAAGGACTTTAGAGAGATCTGGAATTTACGAAATTAAATGTTCCCATTGTGATTCTAAATATATTGGGCAAACACTTCGTAGTTTTGGTACCAGGTTTAAAGAGCATTTAGCTCATTTTAGATTCAACAGATTTGAAAAATCGAGTATCGCTCAAGATATTTACGAAACGGGCTATAGCATAAATAAGGACGACCTAAAAATTGTAAAGGCTTTAACTTCAACAAAGCAACTAAATTCTTTTGAAAGCTTGGACATTTTTAAGAACCGATATAATAACTTTAGAAGAAAGATGCCGGACCAATACCGTCTTCAGTCTTATATGATTTGTTGAAGTTAAATTGACCGTCGGCCAAGTTCATTGGCCCTCGGCCACGCCTCTCGGTCAGACAGTATAAATAAATGTAAAATGCGAACGCTCGCTCACTTCCATTTGTGATTTGGTCACGATTAGATCGTTTGCCTTTTTCGCTGTGCAAGTTTTCTTAGCTACCGAGGATGACAGCGTGACTGTCGAAATACGTATTTAGCAGTTGTTAAATATATGTGTGGTGAACAGTTTTAGCGAATTTGTGATACTTTCTATGGTGTTTCCTGCTATTGTTATTTCCCAGGTATCTGAGGGATTAATTTTTAAAATCTTTGTTTTTTCTGTATTAATTTCTAGTCCAACTGTTTTACCTTCCAACTTCAATAAATTTAGTTTTTCCTGTATATGGTTTATTTTTTTAGTAATTAGGCAAACGTCATCAGCATATTCTAGGTCCTCATTTTAGATCTGTCAACTTTTTCGAAAGCTTTCTTAAAGTCTATAAAATCCATGCTTTTGCCATTCGTTTGCTTCTTCCAATATTTTCCTCAATGTGGCTATATGGTCTACACAGGATCTTCTAGGTCTAAATCCTGCCTGATTTTGTGTGCGTAAACTAT
Organism: Agriotes lineatus; assembly: GCA_940337035.1. NCBI lineage: Eukaryota > Metazoa > Arthropoda > Insecta > Coleoptera > Elateridae > Agriotes > Agriotes lineatus. The sequence continues at coordinate 220,942 of CALNHX010000605.1, read as the reverse complement.
CCACCTCCTCTTTCATTCTTTTTAACAATATTCTTGTGAAAATTTTACCCGTAGTATTTAGTATGCACAGTACAGCTCTCTAATTGTCACATACTCTCCTATCGCTTTTCTTTGGTAATTTTATAATTAATCCTTCCGACCATATCTTATTAAACAAACAGTGTAAAACTTTAATGGTGTGTCCTGCTCCCACTTTCAGTAGCTCCCCTGATATATTATCCAATCCTGCCGCCTTAAAATTTTTCAGTTTTTGGACTGCTAACTCGATTTCTGTATCTGATATTTCATTCTTGTTTAACTTCAATTCTTGTAATTCACCAGGCTCTACTATCTCTCCACCCCCGTCAAAGTTTAACTTTTGTGTTATATACATTTCTCGAAAATGCTCCACCCATCTATTAATTACTTGTATCTCCGTTTTAAGTATGTTGCCTCCATGTGCAGTAGCTATTCATTTCTTTCCTGCAGCTCGTTCAGCTTGTTTTAGTAATTCCACATGTTTCCGTCTGTATTTTCTTGCACTTTCCTTTATTTGTTTATCTTTGGCCCTGTATAGCTGTAGAAGCTCTTCTTTCTTTTCCCGTGAATGTGCACTTAACATTTTAAGTTTAATTGACTTTCTTGCATCAATTAATTCCCATGTGTGTTCCGTCATTCAGACTTTATTGTTATGCTTTCTCTTTCCTATAGTTTCCTCTGCTGCTTTGTTCATATTATCCTTGTATGTTTTCCATTGCCGTTCTATTGTCATACTTTCAGAATCCTTGTGTTCTTCAAGTTTTTGTTGGAGGACCGATTAAAATTCCCTCTGAGTTTCCTCCTCTTTAAGATACCGAATGTTGTGTGCCACTTTTCTAAGCTTTATATTGGTGTTTGCTTTAAGTTTGACTCTAAACTTTGCTCTTATGAGGGCATGATCTGATTCTACGTCAGCTCTCTGCATTGCTCGTACATCCAGTAGGCAGTTTTTATATCTCCTATTAATTGTAATATGGTCAATTTGATTTTGTACTCTCTCCCCTGGGCTTGTACATGTCAATTTATGATTTGGCTTATGAGAAAAAATGCTACCACCAATAACCAGGCTATTGGTTGAGCAGAAGTCCCGGAACAATTTACCATTTTCATTTAAGTCCCCTATTCCTCCTTTTCCCATTATTTCCTCACGTCCTGTGGGTATTGCCATTTCCGATTTTAGCATTCATGTCGCCCATTAATATCATAATATATTTTTTATGTTTGTTTTGATTCTGAACAAATGTTTTGTAAAGCTGATCATAAAACCCCAGCGGGGTTGCCAGTCCCCAACTGGGCGCCTCCTCAGGTGGCGGATAGGGGAACGCTCGCTAGATATAGCGGGTACCGGAGAAATAAAATAACCGTGGCGGATCAAAACTGGCACCTCCATTTGTCAACGGCTTCGGGTGGATGAACAATGGAGGGAAGGGCACTCTTTTGTCCTGGGGCTAAGGATTGGCTCCGAATGCGGAAGAACTATATAGGATAGTCAACGGCATAAGGATGTGGAAAGCCACGGGAGGACTACCACATTAAAGATTCTTAAGAATTCCCTAGAATAATCAGAATGGCTATAGTTGACTTTATAGACAAGATTACTGATCATGGAACTCGGATGCCAAGATCCGGCAGGGGAAGGAACAGCAGGGCTTCCCAGGTCGTCATCCAGCGAAATCCCTGCATGTCAAATCAGAACAGACATAACATTTCCAAAACAAATATAAAAATCGGCACCTGGAACGTACGCACTATATATCAATCCGGAAAAGTTCATAATGCCATAAACGAAATGGAAAGACTGGGCCTCGAAATTATGGGAATCAGTGAAATGCGTTGGCCAAGCTCTGGCGAATGCCACATAAATAAACATAAAGTGTACTATTCTGGAAGCACGGCTGACGTCCACCTACATGGAGTAGGAATCATAATCAATGAAAAGATTTCCAAATCTGTTACTAATGTTTTACCGATTTCAGAAAGACTACTATTAGTGCAAATAAACACTAGTCCAATAAAACTGAATATTGTACAAACCTATGCACCGACGTCAAATAGCAGTGAGGACGAGATTGAGGAATTTTATGCCTCGTTAACAAATATACTGAAGTCACTAAATAACAACGAAATTATAATAGTAATGGGGGACTTTAATGCCAAAATAGGTAAAGGCAAGCAAGGACAATTAATAGGACCCTTCGGCTTAGGTGCCAGGAAAAGGGGCCCGGGAAGAAGGCGCATATCCTGGCTCAAAAACCTAAGAACGTGGTTCTCGACAACAACAACTGGACTTTTCCGAGCAGCTACGAATACAGTTATGATAGCTAGAATGATAGCCAACATCCGGTAACGGATTAGCACGTGAAGAAGAAGATCATAAAACTCCTCTTTTTCCTCTTCAGTATCTGTATTTGTTGGAACATAAATGTTTAATATAATATTATTGAAGAATTTTGCTCTAAATCTAGCTGTTATTATTCTATCCCAATCTATTAGTGCTTTTTTTGCTTCTTGTCTCATTAAAATTGCTACCCCATACTCATGTCTTGCATCCTCTTCCATTTTTGCCCTGCTCAATTCTGATTTCGTCACTACCAATCCATCTCGTTTCACTTAAACCTAAAATATCTATTCTGTATCTTTCCATCTCCCTTATTATTTGATGTGTTTTTCCATTTTCATACATAGTTCTTACATTCAAACATCCGAAAAACTTAACCCTTTTTGTGTCCATAATTTAATTCCTCTTTTTATTATCAATAGTAATATAACAAGGGCGAGACATACTTACCGATAATTTTGCATACGCCAAGGGTCGAGTGCTGGTTGCAATGTAAAACTGTCCCGAGGGCTTGCCTGAGGGCAGTTTTCTAAGGGCAACCAGCACTATGATTCTTGGCAAGGGCAAAATTATATGTAAGCGTGTCGCCCGCGCTTATATTTTGAAGATTATTACACAAAACCCGTATACGAATTATGATTTAAAATTGATCTAATAATGCCAAAAAACTCAAATTACTGGTTTCAATTCCCCATCACTAACCTCTTGTAGTTTATTATCTGCAAAACCTTGCTCCGGCTGTCTCCTATTTTCAGTCTCCTCCTCCTCTTCATTTAACAACTCCACAAAATATTTTTTGGAAGTGAAAACTCATTAGCAGCTTATCCTGTTTCGCGAAGCAATCGCTCAGTTGGTGCAGTCCCGTTAGGTGTCTTTTGCAGTGTTTGGAAAGCGACCAAGTGCAGTAGCATGGGACATCAATTGCCGCTCAGCCAACTTTTTTAAAGGTACAATTTTTATTGGAAATAACGTTTACAGTGCGAATTTAAGTGTACAGGGTGTTTCGCCAAAGTGCACGCCAGTTTGCGTAGCGTCGTGGCCTTTGCTGCATTCATTGTCTGGACTGTCACATTTTGTTGAACAATTGTAGTTGTTTACCTGTCATTATAATTCATTTACCATTAGCTTTTATGATCCTGTTTAACTTTGCGTAGTGGCAGATTGAAATGTGTTGCAACTGCAACTTGTTTAGTTGAATACCGCCTTTTGTGGTTGTTAATTAATTCAGCATTTCGATAGATTAATGTAGATACTGTGACATTCCACCCCTCTGATGAGGGTGTCAAAAATTACTTCCATCGGGTAGCTCAAAATCGGAGATTTGTGTTCACTCAGATATACATTAAATTAGCAAATAAACAGCAGAGAATTATCTCAAACAGTTTTATTTTATTTAGGTATAATTTCCAACTAATTACTTATTAGAAAATTAGGATAATAAAATGTGTTTGAGCACTAATCGGGATCGATTTCGGTATCTGGAAAACCGCTGATCGCCTTGCTCGCCTTGGAATTTGTGGACTGTATGGATTGTAGGTTTCACTGAATTATACGCACGTTGAAAAGCAGAAGTAGTAATTTATTGCTATAAATTAACACGAACAGTTTAACATTTACAAAGAATTAGTTTTCGTAGTGCGTGACCGGTTTGCATGCTGCCACTTTGACAGATGAAACGTAAGTGTTTTGGAATCGGATGCCGGCACGGGAGTCCACTGCGCACAGCATGAACTCAGCATGTAAGAGAGGCGGCAAAAGTTTATAAAGTCCTTAACATACCGCCCGCCTTGGAAAGGGTAACCTTTCAAATAAAACAGTACAGAGTTGACATGTAAAAGCTAGAGTAAAACATGTAACATGAACACACATATATATAAAGCCTAATAGTACATGGATCTTAATCTAGTACAAGAAAACCCGAACAATGGGGAGCCAAAAGGCTTTACGAAAACTGCGCTGAACGCTAACGCACTAGTTCACAACACTAGGTAGCGGGCACAATTTGGCGAAGGATCGCTTCACGATCCCTGACACAGTGTTCACTGACGCCACAAGCGTAACGCCGTCAAGGCCAGGGTGCAGCTCGGTGACCCGGCCTAACCTCCACTTCAGAGGGGGTAGATTGTCATCCTTGATGAGGACCATGGAACCAGGCTGGAGGTCCGAAAGATGCGTGCGCCATTTGGTGCGCTGTTGGAGTTCCGAGATGTACTCTTTACTCCATCTCTTCCACACATGCTGGTGAAGTTGTTGTATTCTCTGGTATTTAGACAGCCGAGACTCGACTATCTCAGTAACGTTGGGATCAGGCAGTGACACCAACGGACGACCAATCAGGAAATGAGCAGGAGTCAAAGGCTGAAGGTCGTTTGGATCAGAGGACAAAGGGGACAGGGGTCGGGAGTTTAAGGTCGCTTCCACCTGTGCTAACAAAGTGCAAAATTCATCGCAATTTAGACTAGCGTTACCTATAACGCGACGTATGTGATGTTTGGAGGACTTGATTCCGGCCTCCCACAATCCGCCAAAGTGGGGACTGTGCGCGGGTATAAAATGCCAAGCTACTCCGCCGTTCGCGACTGATTCGGAAATAGAAGGGTTTTGTTCCGCGAGAAAATTGCCTAATTCGATTAATTCGGAATTAGCGCCTACAAAGTTAGTGCCGTTGTCTGAGTAGACATGGAGCGGTTTGCCTCGACGAGCCACAAACCGGCGAAAAGCCATTAAGAAGGTTTCAGTAGAAAGATCAGCGACCAATTCAAGGTGCACTGCCTTTATGACAAAACAATAAGCTGTAACTCGTTGTAAGCGAGCGAAGCTTGAATACTGATTGAACGGAAATGGTTCAACAGAGGTTACAGGAAGACTCTGAACTTCTTTTTTGAATTCTGGAAGCTCAGCACGAACATGTTTGGAAGTAGGCCAAGAGGCCTCACCTTCGCTTAGCCAGGTGGGACCATGCCACCAAAGGCTTAACAGACCCAGCGGGTCAAATATCTGCGATCTTTCAGACAAGATGCTACGCTTGGTAGCCTTACTACTTGTAGAATTTGAAATATGGGATATTTCAGACAAGCTGCTACGATTGGTAGCCTTACCACTTGTAGAATCTGAAATATGGGATATTTCAGACAAGCTGCTACGATTGGTAGCCTTACCACTTGCAGAATCTGAAATCTGGGATATTTCAGGCAAGATGCTACGCGTGGTAGCCTTACTACTTGCAGAATCTGAAATATTCTCTACTGATAAGAATCTTTTCTGAGCGATTTGCAATGAATCACCCAATACCTCTACAGGCTTCTTGAAAGGGATAGAGACAACGAATCGACCATTCGCTTCTCGTTGAGTATTTTGCTGAAAATGTGCCTCACAGGCGTTCTCTTCATTCGTGCGAACCTTTTCCTCTGGGTAATGTTCGAGTTGCCAAAACCTAGCAATGGGGTCAGAAGCATCCTCGATCGTGCCAAGATTGCACTGTACAGGGTACGCAGAAGGAGGGCCTGTAGGGCCAGAAACAATCCAACCAAAACGAGTCTTTTGGAGGATGGGAAGATTTGGGCCTAGACCAATTTGTCCAATACAAAGGAGCTGCCAGAAAATGGGCGAACCAATCAGAATGTCGATGGTGCCCGGTTGGTCGTAGGACAGATCTGATAACTTGATGTTATCAGGAACCTTGAAGCTGTTTCGCTGGACGCGAAAACTTGGGGTAACACCCGTAATCTCATCGAGAACAAGACAGGATAGGCCAATGCCGTATGAAGTGTGAGGGGCTTGCAGCTTGATATCACACCTAGCCTTGATTTGAGAAGTGGCTTTGCTTAAGCCAGAAACAGTAACGTTGACTTCGCGAATTGGAAGCTTCAACCTTTTGCACAAATCTGAACGTATAAAGTTCGATTGGGAACCGGAATCCAACAGGATTCGCACAACGTGCGGCGTACCATCATTAGCGATGAGTTTAGCGGTAGCCGTAGGTAAGAGTACCTGAAAAGCATTCGAACAGAATGCCGAAATCGATTGGTTTAGTTCAACAGGGGTTTCTGCCGACATCGCAGATCCTGGTTGACTAGAAGAAGCATTTTGAGGCTTATCCTCATGAAGAAGTGTGTTGTGCCTTGATTTGCACTTTCTACACGTATATTTGGAGCTACAAAGGCTCGCAAGGTGACCCTGAGTTAGGCAATTAAAGCATACGCGGAGCTCTTTTGCCTTTGACTTTCTGTCAAGAACAGACATCTTGACAAACTTATCGCATTTGTACAAGGAATGAGATCCTTTACAAAGTGGACACGAAGGGGTACCCGACACAAATGATTTAGAATGTACCTTGGAAGACTTTTCGGGTACAAGCTTGCTATCTTTTACTTCCAGAGTTTCTAGAAGATTTGCTGTATTTTGTAAGAATTCCTTGAACTCATCAAGATTAGGCAGGTCAGAACTTGACCGGTTTCTAAGGACCTCCCATTCACGAAATGTAGTGGGGTCCAGTTTTTTAGAAACTACATAAATTATAACAAAATCAAGAAGCTCGCTTTCGGTAGCTAATGATTTGATTGCTGCAAAATGTTTGAATAACATATCGCTAATCGTACGCAATTTAGTTGCAGATTCCTTACTGCAAGATTCCAGTTCAAAAATAGCCTTGAGGTGGTTATGAACCAGAATTTTTGGATCATTGTATCGATTGCACAATGCCTCCCAAGCTAGAGTATAATTACTCGCAGTAAACTCTAAACTTTTTATAATTTGGCTTGCATCACCCTGTAAACTAGCCTTTAAGTAATGCAGCTTTTGAATATTAGTTAACGCTTGATTCTCATGAATTAAACTAATAAAAATCTCACGAAACTCTAACCATTCTGAAACGTTCCCTGAATATTTGGGAATCGAAATTGCCGGAAGGCGTACAGCTTGATTATTGCAATGTGAACTGCAATTTGAATGCGTTGATCTTACGCTACCATTAGGAGATCCAGAACGATCTGGTGCAACATCAGACTGTTTGTTGTATTCATTTATCAAACATTCAGCTTGTGAAATTGCGAAAAAATAAGAATCCTCAAATTCGACTTGTTGCTGCATTTCAGATTCTACATCCTCACTGGTTTCTAAAATTTGTTCGTGAACCTCATAATATTCTGATAACAAAGTGGCTATAGCATCCAATCTTTTCTGCAATTGAACAATCTGAGCGCTAGATAAGAATTGATCTTCATCATAAATTTTTTGCAAAGATTGAACATGATTTGAAAAACGCGTAAGCTTGCCTTTAATAGAGCCACGTGCTCTTACAAGCGAATCCATAATTGTTGCGATTAAAAACAATTTAACAGATCGAACTTACTTTTCGTACGCCCCTGGCGTGAAGTGATATTTCAGGCAAAATGCTACGCGCGGTAGCCTTACTACTTGCAGAATCTGAAATATTCTTTAATGATAAAACCCTTTCGCACGCCTCTGGCGCGAATTTGTTTATAACTCAGACAGCGCTTGCTAATAACGGGAGAAACTTGTCGCTTACGACGCAGAAAAACGACCCCGGTACAAACGCGGGAATGAATCACGACGCGGATGGCCGTGTACTACGCAAGACCAAAAAATGCGCCACGAACGCGAGACTGTTTTAACAACGCAAACGGCTCTGCAATTTGAAAATGCAGGGGATATCGCTAACAAACGTAATAGCTTGGCATTTCACGCAATTAAAATGTTTATATGATTCATAAACCATTTGTTTACGCAATAATACGCAGCTGAAATTATGCACACATGCAAACACAGACGAAATAAACCAAATTTATGCATAGGAAAATCAGGCTTACATTTGATATTGGTGTGTGCCGCCTTGCCGGTTTTCTGTTCCTACTACCGTCTCGCTTGCAGCTGGCCGCTGGCTCCACACCTGCACGAATTTGGCGCGAGACTCGGCGTTTGGGTATCTACCGTCTGCTGTCTTCCTTCCTCTCGCTACGGGCACCGCATGCTCCCTCTTTGTTCCACGCGTTGCTGCGAAATTGGAGCGCTGCTTCCTTGCGGCCGCTTGCATGCGATGCAATACAAAACTGAATATGCTTTGTACTTGCCTATGACCAATATTGTCGAATGGTGTCGCTGTTTTGGACCCGCAATGACCTAATGTGGTTTGCATCCGGATCTGTAGGACCAATGTTTGAGCACTAATCGGGATCGATTTCGGTATCTGGAAAACCGCTGATCGCCTTGCTCGCCTTGGAATTTGTGGACTGTATGGATTGTAGGTTTCACTGAATTATACGCACGTTGAAAAGCAGAAGTAGTAATTTATTGCTATAAATTAACACGAACAGTTTAACATTTACAAAGAATTAGTTTTCGTAGTGCGTGACCGGTTTGCATGCTGCCACTTTGACAGATGAAACGTAAGTGTTTTGGAATCGGATGCCGGCACGGGAGTCCACTGCGCACAGCATGAACTCAGCATGTAAGAGAGGCGGCAAAAGTTTATAAAGTCCTTAACAAAATGTATTTACAATAAACTGGACTTTATACGGAAACGCGGTTTCGTTGCCTCTGGGATCGCTGCAACCCAATCTACGTCGCTGCACAGCGGGCGAAACGGATTCGCGGAAGGCCTATTCTGGAACTTTGGGCGAAGGTCGGGCCTTCGTTTCGTAAGTCGGAACGGAACTCGGGAGCGTCGGCGCTCTGGACTCGTAGCTGTCAATTTGACTGGATTTGTTTATGTCCTACTGAAAATACAGAAGCAAAGTTAGTTTATTTATTTATTGTATTTCTCACCTGGTGCGTGCAACTACAATTGCTACTGGAGGGCCTCGAGGAAATTGTGGTGACGCGGCGGACCTCGCACGGCCGACGACTTTCAAATCGCGAGCGCCAGGCGTCTTCGGCGAATTAACTTCAAAGCGTACGTTCTCTTCGAGGATGTTGTCGTGCTGCTGTCGACTCCTGCAGGGGATAGACTGCATCTTGGGGAACTTGTCAGGTAAGCTGCTAGCTATAGTCAGAACAATTAATAATAACTTGACTATCCACGAAGGTTTGCAGCTAGAACTTTCGACTATTGTTATTGAAAACCAAATTGGTATGATTTGAGTCGAAACTCAATTATCTGTGGGGCGAAAACTGTTTTCGAAGCTGGTTTTATATGGGAAATCAATCTAGCGACGTGGGCGCCTTATGGGGCCACCAGATCAAGCTAACTTCGGAATCCTATGCGGGAAATTAAGATAGCGACGTGGGCGCTTTGGAGAGCCACCAAGTCAAACTAACTTAGGAATTCTATACGGGAATTGAACTAGTGATTTGGGCGCCTCATGGAAGCCTGCCAGATCAAACTAGCTTCGGAACGGATCCCGTAATGCTGGAGAGAATATCGGTTTCAAGTTAAGAATAAGGATCTCTCTTCGGACAGGACGGGAAACAGGAAGGGAAAGATCGAAATCTGGAATCGGCATCTCTGGAAAAATCTCTTTGAAATGAGTGCTGCAACTGCTTTTATGTGCCTTCGGATATTCCTAGGTGTGGGAGGAAGGGTGCGCGGTTCGCCTTTGTGTGTCTTCTGTATCTTTCGGCGCAGCCTGGGGCCCACGCTCGTTATCTGCTTGGACATTGACACGCCGTGATTTGCGATAACGCTTAGATGGGCGATGTATAAATTTGAATATATTATTTAATATCTGTTTAACCAAATTTTTACAGAAGTTAGCATTACAATACCGTTTACCAGTAATTACAATAGTTGATGTCAAGTTCACCGAATATTTTATTAGCTTAAGACGTTTCGCAATTTACCTATCTATCGTTTACTAACCCATTTTATATTTTTATGTACATTTATATATTCAAATATTTTGCTAATACATTTCATGTTTGTTAACAGTGTTTTTTTATGATATTGTGCATGCGATATGTATATATATTTTACAGTTGTAAAAGGAGCTTGGCCAGCTGTTCAAGTGAGTACTTTGAAACGTAGGTCCGTGGTGGAGTATTTGGCTCGCTGACCAGAATACTGCCAAGGTTATAGTCGAAAGGTCACCTATGCATTTTTCTCTATAGTTCATTAAAATTCAAGATAGAGCAAAATCTGCAACCCAAGTTACAGTGATGAGTGTCAAGACAGCAACAAAGCCATATCTCTCTGATCTAAATTTTAATGAAATCATATTAGTAATCAACTTACTGCTGATATTTGTAATTTGGGTTGCAGATTTTGCTCTATCTTGAATTTGAATGAACTATAGTATGGAATCGTGGTGGCGCCTTATCATTTTGGATCTGCTTTTCGTTTATTAGGCCGTTGCTCAGGGTTATCTCGTGTCGGACCACCCCTCGCTTCACTGAGTTTAGTCGGCAACTATTTTGTAGCGGGCTGGGGCAGTGGCCCTATGTATACATTCCCGATTTTGTGAGTTGGCTTACGCGTCGTACCGTTACAAACTGGCGCGTTGTCGTAATTATCGTTTTAGCCTCTTACCAACTGGCAGTTCATCGGGGTGCCAGGTTTGGTATGCCGTAGTTGTCGTTTTATCCCGTTACAATTTACGTCACTCTGCTGAAGTTATTTATCAACGTATATATTTCGTTTGACTACATTATAAATCACGATTCGCTTTCGCTTCAGTGCCATTAAATTTAAATTTACAAAAAAAAATTAAAAAATTCTCTATTGCATAGGCTTTCAGACACATTGTATGTGATGTACTTTTTCGTCCTGTAGTCATAACCTTCCAGATTACATGTACTGAAAATTGGCAGTTATAAAATGTGATCTTAACTGAAACAGACTTTTACTTGTGTACATAATAGCCCAGGCATATTACACACATTTTAAGGGAAACCTCAGAAAAAATATGTAGTCCTGAGTTTTGGTAGAAATGTTTCTTAACGCCCTAGGAGCGACCCCTTGAAAGTCTATGGGGTGCCGGCGTCGTAATTTAATGGAGCAAGAAGCAGAGGAAGGAACCGCATGTTTATTAGAAAGAATCAGGATAAAGTACCTTATCAATTCATGTTACAGATACATTTTATTAGAAAAGGTTTTTCAGAATGTAAAATTATAGCCCGCTGCAAAATTTGAGAAATATTGGCTTACTTTTATAAAACTGCGTGTATGAAGCACTTTTGCAAATCCTTCTAATAATAGCTATTTAAGTAACAAGAAATGTAAGGACCTATTAATATTTGAGGTGGGCAAGTACAATCCAAGGCGAAGCCGCGGCTTGTTGCCTGCTGAAAATGTTAATACACTATACATTCCGAGTTATCTTATTATAATTTTTCCCGCTGCTTATCGAGATTTTCCTAGATTTAAAAAAAATGTTTGGTTTGTCACCTGTCACCAGGATTAGTTTTTGTGAGTCGTGTTACCTGTGAGTGTCACATGTCACATAAACACTTGCAATTACAAAACGTCTAGGTCTGCATTTTGCGTTAGTAATTTTTACCGCTGATGATCATGTAAGTCAGTGATACAGCCTTAGTAACAAAACGTGTAAGTCGGTGATTATATTTGTTTGCTGCTTTTTCTTGACAACGGAACTTAATACTATTATTAAGTTCCTAGGATAATAAAATTAGCAAAGCAAGATGCAGATTTAGACGTTTTGTTTCTAAATTGCAAGTGTTTATGTGACATGTGACACTCATAGGTAACACGACTCACGAAAATTAATCCTGGTGACAGGTGACACACCAAACGATTTTTTCAAAAATCTAGGAAAATTTTGATAAGCAGCGGGAAAAATATAATAAGATAACTCGGAATGTATCGCCTATTAACATTTTCGGCAGGCTACAAGCCGCGACTTCGTCTTGGCTTGTACTTGCCTACCTCAAATGTTAATAGGTCCTTACATTCCTTGTGACTTAAATAGCTATTATTATCCTAGGAACTTATTTTATATATACCTATATTATTTTTTAAAAGGTAAAACAGAAATATTTATATATGAACATGTTGACATTTTTTATTTTCGATTGAAAATGCACCCCAAAGGGGTTGAAAACTGAGTATTGAAAAATTCAATATAAAACTAAAACTGAGTTTAAGCATAGTGGAATGCAGAAAGTAAATGAATTATAGATAAATGCATGCAAGGTTGTTTCCTTATTTTGTTATCATCCTGCGCAGTTGATACGAGAATATGTAGCTTGCTATTAATTTACGCAGGGGTGTATTAATATAAATTTTAAATGTTTTGATAAAAGAAAATATGAAAAATTATTTGTTGTTAAAATGTGAAACTTGAAAAATGTAATTACAAGAGTTGTTTATTTGAAAAGGTTATGGTAAATTGAACGTAGATTGTCTATAGGTATCTGTTTTGTAATTAATAGTTGTAGGGCTCTTTTGTATTGCAATCGTTTCTAGGCAAAGGCATTTTTCTAAATTGCTCTCTTTATGTAAGATAGTAGGTGTATAAAAGTTAAATTTATGTTGGTGTTCTATTGCATGATCGGTTAACGCAGTTTTAGTGGAAGATGTTGATATGTTATTAATTTTAACAGAATATTTATGTTGTTTAATTCTGTTTTTTAATAATTGCTTATTTTGACCTATATACGTGGAGTTGCAGTTGTTACAATTAATTTGGTACACTACTTGAGATTGCATACTTGTTTCAGATTTATCTTTTAAATTAGTGAAAAACAATTTGCCTAAAGTATTATTGTTGTTAAATGCAGTTTTGATATTATATTTTTTAAGTTCATATTTAATGTTTTCAGCAAGTTTAGGAATATATTGAATTGATACATATTTGTTTTGTGATGGTGTGTTTGAAATATTAAATTCGTTGCCAAGACAGTTAAATTGTAAAGCTATGGATTGATTAAGTTTGTTTTGGTTTTTAATTTTATTTATTCTGTAGATAATTCGTTTTTTAATGAAATCAATAGGATAATCATTTATAATTAAAATATTAGTAATTAATTCAAAAAAAATTTATGAAACTATTTAGAGGATAATTGAATTGCTCTGTCAACTAAATTGTTTATAACACTTACTTTATATTTGATTGTTGTATTAGAATTCAAATTTAGGTATCTGTTTGTTTTTATCATTTATCATAAAACGAGTGGTTACCCACGAAGCACCGCGAGTGGAACCATTCCCCCACAAATACTTTGCAAAGTATTTAGTATTTAAATACATTTTTAAAAGTATTTAAATACTTTTAGGCTGATATGTTTTTCGGACTTTTTCCACTGTTTAGGGTGTAAATCACACAACGTTTCGGGAGTTTGGATCTACTCCCGTCTTCAGGTGTTCCTGGTGGCCTAGTTGTTAGAGTGGCAGACTAGCGATCAGCGGTCCCGGGTTCAAACCCCGGGGGAGGCACAAATTTACGTAGAAAAGCGTATATCAGTCCTTCTCAGGACTAATCAGGAACACCTGAAGACGGGAGTAGATCAAAACTCCCGAAACGTTGTGTGAGTTAAACCCTAGACAGTGGAAAAAGTCCGAAAAACATATCATAATAGACCACTGCAAAAAATGACATTCAGAGAACAACTTTTAGGCTGTTTAAATATTTTTAGAGTATTTAAATACTTTGAGAGTATATAAATATTCTGACACCCGTATTCATAGTCGTTCGCCAGCGGATCGCCGGCGACTCGCCGGAGTTTCGTTATAAATAGTATGTTGGCGGCACTGTACGTCTATGTCAAATTCGAGGTGATCAGGTTAGGTTTTCAGTCAGTTTTGACAGAAACTGACACAAAATCTAACCTGCTAACCTCGAATTTGACATAGACATACAGTGCCGCCAACATACTATTCATAACGAAACTCTGGCGAGTCGCTGGCGATCCGCTGGCGAACGACTATGAATACGGGCGTGAGTGTATTTAAATATTCTCAAATGATGACGTATTAGACATTCAAAATTACGCAAAAAGTATTTACTAATTGGAAATATATTTTTTTGAGAAATAAAGGCAATTAAATACCTTTTTAAATAGTTTTAATTTTAAACGTCTTTTAGGTCATCATTTGAGCTATTCTGGCATTGGGCATTACACGTTGGAATTCACACTATGAGTTTGTAATCCAAATTTTAGCAAAAAAGTACTTATAAATTTAAGCAAAAAAATACTTATTTAATATGAAATGCTTTCAATTAAACAATATTGCGTGAAGAAAATGAAGTGGAGTATTTGACAGAATACGTTGTCACTAGTTTTAGCATTAGATATTCTGAAAGGAAAAGCTAATATATTATGGATTCGTGATACCAACAATCGCCAGTTTAAAAATTAATCTGGAAAAACTAAAAACACAAAATCTCAAGTATTTTCTTCCTTAAATATAAAAAATTTAACCTGCTGCTAAACTTGAAGGACAACTTTGTATTTGAACTGAAGAATTTAATTTAAATTCAAATTTGTTATTAGCTGAAGGTCTACAACTTAGCGCACAGATAATGCGCTACTTTTACACCACCCTGTATGTTTATTGTTATATTTGTTTTTCCATTTATCATTTTTTCGAAAACGCCCTCAAAACTGAGTTAAAGTTCAAAACAGTTTTACTCTAAAAATCTATACCCGCTTATGGAATAATATTTTAATTTAATGGCTCAAAACACAAAAAACATTTTTTTGATATGCAAACCCACAAAAACTGCATAGATACTACTAAAACCTTCAGTTCACATCTGGTCACCAACGTACTTTATCAATTGAGGTAGGTAAGATATTGACCACATGTTTGTGCAAGAAATTTACAGTTTTAATATGCTTGTGTCGTTCAACTTTAACTTAGATTTGCTTACCAAGCGGCTCGTCAAATTTACGGGAGATAAATGATTAAGAAAATATACGATTAAATGAAAAACGATAAATAGAAACGTTGTTCATTTTGGTGAGCTCTATCACTGGTTAAAATATTTGCACTCATTTCGATAACACTCTGTATAACTTTATTATCTCCTGTCGAATAAATATACAAAAAAAAAGTTATCAATATTCACATTACCTATCTCTTTATCTAAGATACTACATTTTATTTACGATTAATGAAAAATGTTTAAAATGTAGAGTAGATAAAAGAAGTGGCAACACGTATGTTACAACCTTCAAACATATAAGACTGGAACGAGCATACTTGTAATCATATATGTAATACTTACTATATTGCTAGCGGCTATGAGTGGGAAACTCACGAAGGAAGTGAGACAGACAACCAACTCTTCAATGTATAATGGTGAGCTGTGCGTAAGCGCGTCGTCCGCGCGGTGGGGAAGTGAACCAACCAAGTTTAAAATTTGCTTCTAAAGGCGGAGTTCGAATTCTCACGCATGCGCACGAGACGCGTTATACTCGTAGTGAAACTATGTCGACGCCGTAATGTTTTCGGGCGTTCCGAGGCCCTACTAGCAATATATGTATAATACATATATGCTTGTAATAACGTAATGTTAAACCCATGGTTCAAAGAAGATCAACAGAGATGAAAATAGAAGAGTACGCAAGTATAAGAAGGATAAACTGATAACTCGAACTCATTGGTAATGCGCAATCGCGAACAGCTTTAATAGTTTGGGTAATGGGATGGGCTAATGGCCCATTTCTGCAGAACAGCTGATCGCAGATGACTCAGTAGTTTGTCGTTTTTGAATTAATTTGTGATGTTGTGAATTTGGTTGTTGTGCTCTTTGAATAGTGGTTAACGAAAAGAATTACTTGCAAGAATGTATTAAGCCGCGTCCACATTAATAAATATTTACGTTGTGCGTTGTATTTGAAGCAAATTTGTGCGTGTGCGTTGAAATTAATGTAGATGTGGACGGTGCGCCGAACGCAAACGCACACAAATATTTTCGTGACGAACGACGCACGCTATCCATCGCCCAGTCGGTTTTTACTTCAAAGAGATTTGCGGCGCAACGTTGTGCTGATGTAGACGTATGTTGGTAGTACATAGGTATATGTGTTCGCGTTCTTTTAATTTAATTTAATTTTTAGGAATAGACTTTCTAACTTGCAGAAGGAAATTATTAATTAACCTTGCCGTATTACTCATTATTAGTAAAAAAAGAAATATGCTGCCTTTAATAATAATAATGGTGAGGCACTAACACCCTATGAAGGAGCTTGGCCTGCAAGGCGGAATGTCAGAGCTTCCGTATCCTCGCTCTCACACCCGGCTGTCGCGTGTCAAATTCATGACACGTGGTGAGCATCACGCATTAGACAACCGCATTATTACCCCTTATTCTTTCGAACGCAGGTCCCCAATTATTTAATGCGACTGGGTAGGCCGCCCGCCAGGCATCGATCTGGGATTTGAACTCCAGACTTCCGCGCCGCAGTCCAATGCTCTAACCACCGAGCCACGCTGGCGCTCGTCCTTTAATAATGCACGATTAAATTCGAAAAAATAAAAATAAACTCAATAATAAGCAAGACAGTACTGGATAGAACTTTATCAATATAAAAATCAGAATGGCGGTAGTGGCTTGTTAACGACATTAGCAATTGATGAAAGCACAGGTCAATTCCGCAACTTTCTTCGTATGTCATCAGTGGATTTTAAAATCCTCATTAATATGATTGGGCCAAAAATCAAGAGAATAGCTACAAAATGCCATTGATGTTTAGCATTTCACAACAATCTATGCTTCTGGTACTCTTGAATGAGTGACAATGCATCTTCGTTGTTTCATTCCATCTTCTGTTATTACTCTTTATTTTCACAAATATTGCAAATATAAAATTTACTAATAATAAGAGAATGCACAATGTGCCACGCATCAAATCGACGAACAGGCGGATCGCCGACATACAACGCACAACACACATTTGTGCGTCAAAAAATGATGCACCTGCATTAAATTTGCCCCGCAAATAAGTGCGCTACATTTTGAAATACAACACACAACGTAAATATTTATTAATGTGTACGCGGCTTTATATGTTCAAAGGTTACAACCACAAGCCATTGTTGTGGAACCGCTGATCACATTCTCAAGCGAAATCAACTGCGCATGCGCAAAAGTTTGATTTTTGCCTCTGCAATTCCATAGCCATTACGCATGATCGAGTTTCGAATAGTAGCATGATGACTACACCATTAGATGATTTATATTATCTGTGGTTTTGTGTTTTTACCGTTATTTGTTAATGTTGATATTAGGCATTTGTGAGGTTTAAACCGTGATATATTTACCATTTGACAATCATTGGTGAGATAATCGTTACAGGAGTTTGTTTAAATAATTTCAGACCGTACTCGCAGTATATCTGTAATATAACCTAAAATACACAAAACTTTACCTTTACAGGCGGTGTGTCTGGTACGTATCACAATATAGTGTGGTTGCCGGCATATGCAAATCTAGGGAAACGCCGTTAATAAATCCTGATAAATTTATATTTCCTTTAAATAATTTGTGCTGTGCAGCCATTTAGTGATGCTTTGTTATCGGTCTCTCTGCGCTCATAAAATGCATTCATTTACATCGTTTTACTCAAGTTGTTTATCGACATGCCTCAATTTTGACTATAAGTATTATAATTCGTGGTTCGTTTTCGCTTACAATTTCATTTACTTTTAATTTGTATAAAACTTCTTTATGTTGCATATGCTGCAAGACACTGTATAACAGTACAGTATCGTAAATGTCTAATAATATTTCAGTGAGTAAATGACTGGCAAGCATGTAATATGAATATTTTTTCCTTTCAGAACCTTGACAAAACTTCAAGCGTAGCATCTGATGGAGTACGGGCAAGATGTCTTTTCTGATTCTGTAGATTTACGTCACAGGCTTCAGGTATAAATTTAACAATTGTCACTTGAACATGGGTAATGATTGTTAGCAGTCAGAAAACACTTCATTCAGTCAAAAATACATCAGAAATATGCAGGAACTTTTGTGTTATATTGGTTTTCGTAATGTTGCTTATAAACTGGTTGATTGTAATTTTTAAAATAACTGATTGATTGCTTACAATCTTTGATAGTTAATTTACGTTTTCTACTGTTGGTAAATTATTACTGAATTTGATTAATTACTGATTTGATACTACACATACTTTGGGAAATGTTTTTTCCTCGAACCTAAATAAACTTGCGTCTCATGGTAATATACTCTTTGCATGTGTATAATAATTGAAAGTTATTTAAAGCAGTATAGTGTTTATCTTGCATTTTGAAAGTTAGGTTTCTACAAAATACTGGGTGTCCTAAAAGGTTTTACCATTTAAAAACATAACTCATTAAGTGTTAGGTTTATTAAACATCTTTTATTTTTTAAATTAACTACAAACTGTGGAAATTTATCTGTGAAAAATTATGCCGTCGAGGTGCTGCCCTCCCGTACGCACCGTCTGCTCCAAAACACCTCTGAAATTGGTGAACACGTGGCCACAGAGTTCTCGTGGAATTGCTCGAATTTCATCGTTAATTCATTGCTTCAGTTGATAAAATTTGCAGGAATTTGGACGTAGACCTTTGATTTAAGCAATCCCCACAAAAAAAAATCCATGGGAGTAAAACCGAGACTTCTGGGGAGATAATTGACGTTGCCGCGATAGGCGAGTTGAGCGAGTGCGGTCGTGTCTTTACGAGCTCCGGCAAATAAATCGAAATCGATCTTGCCGAGTCAGTAAATACACAATCTCGTGAATAAGTAAAACTGAGAAGTGAGTGAAGTGCAATTTTCTACACAGTGGTAAATTGTGAACCAAATTTCGAGTATTTCGAAGTTAATTTGCTGCAAATATCGGAGGAGAAACGAGCGCCGCGTACATATAGCTGAAGTACCGAGGTCAAATTTCGGACGACGCGACGTGCCGGTCGCGCGATAGTGAAACCAGCTGTTAGGGACGATAAAGCGATTTCGGATTTGTTTGTTTATAAACAACGCACGAACAAACAAAGCACAGATAAGGAATACGCTCAAACGCGCAAGCATCGGAGTAAACGCAGCTGATTGGCGCATTCCTAAAATCGAGGCTACCCGTGCGGGGGCGTAACGCGAATAAAACAGCGAGGGTTTATTTAAACTGGTCGACCCACGAAAGTGGCTTTCATGAGTACAAACAAGAATAACAAAGGAGAAACAGAGAGAGCAAGATCACAAAGCGACGCAGAGTCCATAAAGAGAAAACGAAACTTAAAAGAAGAAAACCCAGAAGATTTCTAGAGGTGGGAAACTGAACAACTGGCTTTTAGAAAAAGCGCAAGAATCGGCAAAAGCCCACAAAAACCGGCGGGAGAAAAGGAAGACGAAGCAGAAATGATGGAAGCAATTATGAGAAAGCTGGACGAAGTGAAGGAAGAATTAAAAACGGAGTTTAGCAAACAGTTAGTAGAGATGAAAACAGAATTCAATGGGGTGAAAGACGAGCTACAGAAGGTAAAAACCGAATGGGAAGCAAAAGCAAAAACATGGCAGAAGGAGAGAGGAGAACTAGAAACGAGAATCAATAACCTAGAAAGCCGACTGGAAAGACAAGAGAAAGAGAAAAGAAAGAAAAACATAGTGATTAAAGGAATGGATTTTGGGGACGAGCGGATGGGAAACCAAAACATAAAGCAGAGGGTGGCCAATTTCATACAAAAAGAAATGGGGATAGAAATCGAAATAGAAGAAGCCCACAAGATAGGAAAACCCGAATCCAAGACTACAATAGTGAAGTGTACCAATTTTGAACAAAAGATGGACGTCCTAAAACTAAAAACAAAATTACCTAATAACATTTATGTCGACAGCGACCTCACAATGGAAGAGCGCAAAGTGCAGCTGGCAATAAGGAATAGAGCACGAGAAGAGAAAACTAAAGGAAAGACAACAAGAGTGGGGTATCGAAAGCTAGAAATAAATGGCGTGAAATATGAGTGGTCAAACGAGGAAGGGGGCAGCTTAATAAGGACCGACGCACCAAAAAAGTAGCAGTGAAGGGGCCGGACGGATATAGGACGAAGGACACGGCAAAGAAAACGGAAACGAACCAGGAACAACAAACAAAACAACGAAAAGCAAATAAAATAAAGAAGGAAATGCTTCAAATCGCAACATGGAATGTAAGGGGAACATACGTGGAAGGAGCGCTAAAGAACCTCATCGCAGAATTAAAAAAATACAAAATCGACATAGCAGTCATACAGGAGACAAAACAAAAAGAAACCCAGATAACGGATATAGGAGATTACACCTTCTTCAACAGCGGGGGAAAAAACAGAAGGCTAGGCACAGGTTTCCTGGTCAAAACCGATCTGAAACACACGGTAATAAAGTTCACACCAATAAATGACCGAATGTGCTACATACGACTGAAAGGGAAATATAGGAAAATAAGTATCTTGAACGTGCATGCACATACAGAGGAAAAGGAAACAGAGGTAAAGGAGGAATTCTATGAGCTATTGGAAGCAGAGTATGAAAAAATCCCCAAGTACGACTTGAAAATGATAATAGGCGACTTCAATGCGCAGATAGGAAGAGAAGAAATATACAAGCCAATAATTGGAAGTCATAGTAAACACTTTAAAAGCAACAAAAATGGAAAAAAGCTAATAGACCTGGCAGCAGGTAGGAAGATGCAAATAAGGAGCACTCATTTCATGCACAAAGAAATACACAAAGGCACATGGAGAACGCCAGACGGCAGAAATGTGAACCAAATCGACCACGTGGTAATAGAGGACAAACATGCCAATAGCATAAAGGACATACGAACGTGCAGAGGAGCCGACGTAGACTCGGACCATCTCATGGTAAGAATACAAATTAGACAAGAAATGCACAAAGAAAGCAACATGACAAAAGAGAAGAGAAGATACCAGAATATTAAAGCACTAGAAAAAGAAGAGACAAGAAACAAATACACAGAAGAGATAGAACAAAGAATAGACCGAAGAGAGCTGACCAACGACATAGAAGAAATATGGAGCAGCATTAAAGACATAGTAATACAGTCAGCAGATAAAGTACTAGGACATAAAGAAAAAAGAGGAAAAAATGACTGGTTTGACAACGATTGTAAAAAAGCAGTAGAAGCAAGGGCAAAAGCAAGGTTACGGATGCTGGAAGAAGGAACAATAGAGGCTAGACAGGAATACGAGAAGACAAGAAGAGAAACCAAAAGAACATGCAGAGAAAAGAAAAGAAAGCAAGAAATAGAGAAAATAGAAAAACTAGAAGAGTATCACACTAACAAAGAGATAAGAAACTTTTACAAGGAAGCTAGAGAAGTAAAAAAAGGGTACCAACCAACCACGACCTACTGCCTGGACAAGGATGGAAACCTAATTGGAGGGCAAAAGCAAACAACAGAAAGATGGGCAGAATACTTCACAGAGATGCTTAACACAGAGGATGTGGCAACAGAAGAATACACAGAAATGGAAACCCAACACGAAGAGCAAATAGAACCACCAACCCTGGAAGAAATAACAGAGATCACAAAAAAACTGAAAAACAACAAGAGCCCTGGCAAAGACGGAATACAGGCAGAACTAATAAAATATGGGGGGACGGAACTATGTAAACAAATACACATACTAATGAAGGAGATATGGAAGAAGCAGAGAATGCCCAATGAATGGATGATAGCAGTATTGTGCCCAATACACAAAAAAGGAAACAGGCTTCAATGCGAAAACTATAGAGGAATCGCCCTATTGGGTGTGTTATACAAGATCCTTGCCAAAGTAATCGCAAAAAGATTAAATCCCTACATAGAACGAATTTTAGGAGAGTATCAGTGCGGTTTCAGGCATAGCAGATCGGTCATGGATCAAATCTTCTCAGTAAGGCAGATACAAGAAAAGTTTCACGAACGCAACATCCAGCTACACGCAATTTTCATAGACTACAAGCAGGCGTACGATAGCATAAGAAGACCGGAACTTTTTAAGGCACTGAAAGACCTAGGGATACCAGGTAAAATTATAGAGCTTGTCAGAATGACACTACAAGGCACCGAGAACCAGGTACGAGTGCACGGATGTACATCAAGGAGTTTCAAGATAAACGGCGGACTAAGACAGGGGGACCCGTTGTCAGCAATCCTTTTTAATTTGGTACTCGAAAAAATAATAAGAGATAGCAACATAAACAGACAGGGAACAATAATCAAGAAATCGCATCAGTGCATAGCGTACGCAGACGACGTAACCATAGTTGCTAGGACAAAAGAAGAGCTAAAGCACCTAATTAGGAAAGTCGTAAGAACATCAAAGACTTTTGGACTAAAAATTAACGAAACAAAAACCAAGTATATGATAATGAAGAGAGGAGAACAAACAACAAATGACCCACTAAAAATAAGAGACGAGCAGGGCAAAGAATACAAATTCGAAAAGGTGGAGCATTTCAAGTTCCTAGGGACCGAAATTACAAGTGCCAACGATCAAAACAAGGAAGTGGAGAAGAGAATAACAGCTGGAAACAAAAGTGCGGGTGCTATGCAAAAAGTGTTAAGTGCAAAAAATGTGTCAAGGAAAGTGAAAATAAAAATTTATAAGACCATAATAAGACCAGCAGTGGTTTATGCAAGTGAAACGTGGGTGCTAAATCAAGAAACACAACAAAAACTCGAAATATGGGAAAGAAAGATATTACGAAGAATATATGGAGGAAAAAACGAAGAAATAGGGTGGAGAAGAAGGACTAACCAGGAGCTAAAAGATTTATACACAGAACCAGGAATAATAACGACCATCAAAACACAAAGAATGAGATGGATCGGCCACATTGCAAGAATGACAAACGAAAGAGTAACAAAGGAAATATTATTCGAAGAAGCATGGGAACCAAAGATGAGAGGAAGACCGCGAAGAAAATGGATGGAGTGTGTGGAGCGGGACTTGACAAAACTAGGAGTGGACGATTGGAGGAACAGGGCGAAAGACAGACAGGAGTGGAGAAGAATCGTCAACCAAGCCAAGGGCCTAAACGGCCTGTAGCGCTAAAATATATATATTCTTCGATATGACCTTTTCTGGAAACATCCATTGAACGATCCTCATGGAAAAATTAGCAGTGTGAGCAGTCGCTCTGTCTTGTTGAAACCAAGTGTTTTGGTTGAATCCGGACATTGCTGCCCACACAGTAACTTTGGGACTGTGTTGGAGTCGCTGATGTTTCACGTGTGGGTTATCAGCACCCCAATATCGGCAATTCTGCTTATTTACAGCTCTGTTTAAATGAAAGGCACGGTAAAGGCGACGAACGTGGATGTAAGAATGATTGTTCTCATAAAATGTTTTTACACACAAAGCGTGCTGTGATCCCATGTATCGCTGCATTGCTACTGAAATTCCAAGAGGCGCGCTCCCGATTGCAACCGGTCGGATCCTCTCACTCCTAACAGTTCTCGAGAAATATAACCTAGAAATGGTAAAAACCTTTTAGGACATCCTGTATATATGTAAGTAAAGATTTGATTTACTTATATGTAATTACACTTTTGCTCTGAACAAGTTACTACAATTTTGACAGTGCATTAATATTTCAAATTACAAAACACTTAAAATTACCAAGCAAGTAATTTTAACAAGCTTCAAATGTGTTATTTGTTATTCTTTTGAAGGTATACGATCATTGCCCTAATACTATCGTATGGATTTATAAAAATGTTATGCATGCGTGTTGACAGTTTTGTAACTTGTGTAACACATTTAATTGTCGTTATGCAATATACTATTATTAATACCGCCTCATAAGCGAAAGTGATGTATTCAATTTCTACTGATTATAATACTAATTCCATGTACAAAATTAACTTTGTTCAACTTTCTTCAAACCTTAAGGGCACGTAGTATGCTCCCACTAAATTTATAACAATCTTTGTTCCAATACAAATAATATATGCAGATTTACTGTTAGATCTACCTAAAAAATTTAATTGGCTTATGAAGTAACTAAACTGCAATTTGTGTGTAGTAACTGATCTGATACACAGTATGCAGAGTATACGCAGCGAGCTGAGTGGAATTACTAGTGGATAATTAGTGAAAATTTATAATTGTGTTATACTTATAATAGAGCAAGATTAACGTTGAATCAGGAGTTCCAATTATGAAAACATTGTGCATACATTTTGATCAAAATCATAGGCTCAATACCTATGGGAAATAAAGTGTAAGAAAGCGTAATTTTCTGTTTAATCGACCTTATTGATGTATATATGTATGTATGTATTGTCGGTAACCTCATTTTACCTTGCGGATATTATTTATTTAATATTAAATATTCTAGATTATCACAGACCAATGCCTAAAATGCATAATCGCATTTCAGAACTTATTTATTTCATTGCAAAATGTATTTACTCTTACCACTTCTACATTTGCCTTTAAGACTACAATATTACACAGCATATTATATTCAGGAATCTGGCATCTCAAATGATGCTTCTAAAATGATGGAGTGTGCACTCGAAGATATAGTTTTTAAAAAAATGTACACTATCTGGAATTACCTGGTGGATCCAAATGTGGAAAATATTTTTTCTGGATTTTTGTAATCGCAAAAAGAATGGAGCCCTCCACATTTAGATCCGTAAGGTAATTCCAGATAGTGTACATTTTTTTTAAACTATATTTTGAGTCCACACGCTATGATCCAATTTATGGTCCCTAATTCCTGACTATTACAAATAGTTGTGTTCTAACATTTCTATCAATGTAAGGCACATTTATACCGTGTTTCCAAAACAGTACAATTAAGAAGGAGCTCTTGTAATTGGTAGAAGATAAATATTCCGTAAAATTAGATAAAATGTTCCAACATTGGAAGCACTATGATCCATATTTTAACCGTACAAACTAAAGGTTTGCTGATAAGGTGCAAACTCCTCTGTAAATGCAAATATTTTCACCTTAGTATATTGTAAAATACTTCCCTGACATAAGGACAAAATTTGTGTTTGCTAAAAACAACACTAATTTGTTCAAAAAGGAGGGAAAGTACATCGCCGTTCGTTTGAAGTGGATCACTTAAAGACACTTCCCTAGCAGCACAACCTGATTGGAGCCATGTCGGCTGCCAACATTGACAAAACACTGGAATGAAACGCTTTTATATATGGTATTTGCATTGGACTCCAATATGTATCCTACATTGGTCACAAACACTGGTTCTACGTTCTTGACCAATATTTATTCTACATTGGTAATTCATATTTATTCTTTACTAGTGAATCACCCGAGCTACGCTACGGTTAGCTAATTTAAGAGAGATTCATTAATATAAATTTAAAAAAAAGATGCATTGGCCGGGAATCGAACCCGGGCTGCCAGCTTTTAAAGGATTTAAAACAGTTATTTTTTAAACATCTTTGTTATTTTTGTCATAAAAAAATTATAGGAGTATTTTTGTTAAGAATTGTAGTTGTGTCTTTTGGTACAAAAACATATGGGGTATTCTATTGAAGAAATCTATATTTTTGGAAATAACTGGATGTTTAATGCTTAATGCAAAGGCCCTTAATTTGGTTCACCCTGTATGGTTCATTTATAATTTACAAATATTGAATAGATATTTCATTCAATATACAGAAATGCAATATTTTTCTAAGTATAATCATGGGGGGGGGGATGTTAAAAATACAAATTTTTAATATTCAACCAACTCTATAGTAATTATAATGTTATAATAACAAATAAACTTAAATTAGAGTCGCCTGTGATATGTGTTACACGTTCGACAATACTGACGTGTATTGTCAGTCTATGTCAATTTCGAGGTTGGTAGGTTAGATTTTGTTTGTTGTTTGACACAGACTGACGTAAAACTTAACCTGCAAATCCCGAATTTGACATAGACTGACAATACATTTCAGTACTGCCAAACGTATAACACATATCATAGGCGACTCTGATTGTAAATTTATTTGATCTCTTGTTATATACATTCACAAAAATATTTAATTTTTTACTTACTAACAATAAAGTTGTAAATTTTCAAGGTACAAAACGGCAGTTTTTTTTTCCAAGTCGTGAATACAAACTTCTGGGGATAGAAGTTTTTTTTATAAAATTATAGATGTTTTTGTAAACAGTTTCACCACCCGTTAAAAGTTTCTAACATTAATACAATAACAAAATGAGAATAAAAGTAGTACTCACCTTAAACTTGCGTTCAGTCACAGATCGCAAAGAAAAGTGTGGGATGGAGTAACATTTGCAGTTTTAAGAGCCAACATTTGCAGTTTTAAGAGAGGAAAAATGAAAAAGGAGAAGAATTGCATATAACCTTTATAGATCTAAAGGCTGCTTTTGACAGAGTAAACAGAAATATCTTGTGGGGAATTATGACAGATCTAAACATTCCAAGAAAACTAATAGAAATAACAAAGAACATCTATGAAAATACAAGGGCAAGAGTACAGATATGCGGCAGACGATCATCGCAATTTAAAATGGAAAGAGGAATTAAACAAGGCGACAGCCTTAGTCCATTGCTTTTTATACTCATAATGGACAAAATAATAAAAAACGCCAAGCAAAGATCAAAACACCTACAAATGACCATCGGATACAAAAATCTAAGACCGATTAAAACAGAGGTAATGATATATGCAGACGATATAGTATTGGTAGCGGAAAACCAAAGAAAAATGCAACAATTAATAAACATATGGGTGGAAGAGATAGAGAAAGTAAGATTAGAAATAAATATAAACAAATGCAAATACATGAAAATAAGCAGTACACAAACACAACAGGCAGAAGAAAACGAGAACAAATTGACATGTAAAGGGGTGGAAATAGAAGAAGTGACTACACATGAATACCTGGGGACTGTAATAACGAATGACGGAAAAATCGACACAGAAATTGCAAATAGGGCCAAAAAGACAACAAAAATTTACTACGCCTTAAATAAAACAGTGCTGGGAAAGACAGAAATAGAACAGAAAACAAAGATACATATATATAATGCAATAACAATACCAACTTTAATATACGCGAGCGAGACATGGGTAATAAACGAAAAACAGAGAAGCAAAATAAACGCGGCAGAAATGAAACACCTGAGAAAGATAGCGGGGAAGACGAAAATGGATAGATGCCGAAGCGAAAATATAAGGAAGGAACTGAACCAGGAAGACATCGAAACAAAAATAAACAGAAGAAAGTTAAGCTGGTATGGACACGTAATAAGAATGGGAGAGGACAGAATAGAGAAGAAAGCAATGGAAGCTAAAAGATATGGAAACAGAAGGAAAGGAAGACCTAGGAAGGGATGGCTGGAACAAGTGGCAGACCTAGGAACGAAAAAGGGAAAAACAATGCAACAGATGAAACAACTAGCGAGAGACCGGAGAGGATGGAAAAAGTGGATAGAAGAAAAATGAACAACAAACTCCGACGCCATCAGGGCATAAGGAGAAGGGAGAAGAAGAAGAAGAGCCCGCAAACTAACCGTGTCGACCTTGAGATGACAATGTTTCTAAGTGTAATAATGAAAATAATGACGGGGGAGAGCGGAGAGGGGCCATTGGCACTTAAATTGCCGCGAAAGTACTAAAACATCGTCCTAAAAATATAAAAATTGAACAACCAAATACTCTTCAATGTAGATACAGGGTCCGGCAAAAAGACCTCTTCTATTTGGAGAGGCCTCTGAATGAGCTGTGGTGGGGATACAGCTGTGGAGGAGATATCGATCGATAGAGGTATAGGTGCCGTTTTCAGTGAGAGCAATGGCTTGGATTGGTCAACACTGTGTTTTTGTTGTTGAGCATTTTCTTCGTAATGGTGGTTTTGTGATTACTACACAGCGTATAGTAGAAATGAGCGGCCCTTCGTACGTCATTTTGTTTTATATCAAATTAATTGACCGAATTAAGTTTATAATTAAATTTTTTGGCCTAATTAAATAGCCAAGTCAAATTTATCGATTAAATTGGTTGATCCAATTAAACCGCGAAGCCAATGATGTAATTAAATTGCCCCATTAAATTTATTGATTCTATTAAACCACGAATCAAATGCTCTAATTAATTGCCGTATTAAATCGGCAGACAAAATTACACATATGATAATTATTCACATATGAAGTTTGATTTGATCGCTGTAATTGCGTGTCGGCCATCTTTGTTTCTATTCACCTGACATAACTTTTAAAACGCGTTGATGTAAAATGACATAGTATATGATATTCACAAATAAAAATATTTTTTCTGTAACTTTCTTTGTCTACTTGTAACTACCTCTTGCAATATGGGAAGTCTTTTTGTCGGACCCTGTATAATGCGTACACACTACTTGTCTGTAATGATACTGTCTTTATTGCCACATACGCTACGAATATCCTTAAATGATATCGTTTAATATTAGCGGTAGCAATAAAAGTCAAATCTCTGTTTTCTAGACTTTTTAGTGTACTAGGAAGTAGAGAATAATTAGCGGAAATAAATGCTAAATAGTTTTGTAAACGTTTTTTGTCCCTTTAAGTGTAGCTGCCGAATCTTTATCTAAATTTTTAGCAGAACGAAAGTTTGTTTACGATCAGTTACGGACGATTTGCCTGACCTATAATTCATGAAGTATTCTATTTGTTCAGAAAAACGGAAACCGCCCTTTAAATGTAAAATGGTAGATAATCCTTTGTTACACGTCAATCACTATCGACGAAACACATTTTGCAAACCGTAATTAAGGTAATAGCATTTTCTAGAAATATACATTTAAACTGTTTTCGGCCATTAGTAATTAGAGAAACTGAAAATATGGCTATATCTCAAATATAAATCAACACCTTGTAGATGTTAAGTTGAAGTAGCATGGAGATAGATTTTATGTGAATATTCCAATGTTGGAAATAGATAGGGAATTTATATAGTCACAATACTTTCTGATGCTTAGGCATCCCGTTATGGTCATCCTAGATACATCCAACGTAGGGCCCACATTGCTTCACAATATTGTAAAATAGTAGCCTGCCAATATTGAATCAAGATGACTTTTGCGTGAATATTCCAATATTGGAAATAGATAGAAAATTTACATCGTCACAATATTTTCTGAAACTAGGAAGCCATTACGGTCTTCCTAGACAAATCCGATGCTTTGTGATATTGGAAAATAACAATATTGTATCAAGATTGGTTTTACATGGCCAATATTGGCCAAGATTCCTACATTGAAAACAGATTGGAACAATATGGCTCCAAGATTTTGTGCTGCCAGGGTAGTTTTGATGACATTTTCCTAACTTTCTCAAGCAAAACTATTGTTTTCAAATATTAAGGAGCCAAATGTCATTTTTTACTCTTATCATCTTTAATAAGTAAGGTAGAAGTGAAGAAAGCATAACTGTTGTAAAGTCGACATAGTAGCATTTCTTAAAGCAGTTTTAATTAATATTTGATTAATTTTTATGTAACAGAACACCAAAATCTTCAATATTCTTTACTACAAGTTATGCATTGTTGCCTTATCGCTTACTTAATAAAAATGATGACTTGCAGCTGTTTGATATTTTTAAAACAATAGATAACTCGCAATAATTAAAAACTACATTTTTCCATCAAAGTTAGGAAAACGTCGTCAAGACTAGTTTCTTTAAGTGATCCACTTCAAATGAACATCGGTGTATTTGAATATGCAAAGTAAACCGAGTGGTATTCAATCAAATTATATCATTTCGTTCAACTAATCAATACTTATTAGAATTAGTTTTTGCTGACTTGATAAGTATTCGGTGTAATTTGATTGACTGAAATAGTGAAACAAAGGAGTAGTAAGAGGTTATCAAACTGAATGTTTATTGGCACTGTCTGTTTTTTGACATTCACTGCTCAATAATAACAGTAAGGTTATTCCTCGTTTGTGAATTAGGTGAAAGTGATTGTAGAAGCAGGTTGTAGTTATTGGGGAGAAGCGATTGAGGTCCAAATTCAACATTAATTAAATTCTAAAACTCCAAGAAATAGTGAAATTGTAAATACAAACTCACAATGGAGACAGTTTATGGCATTTTGTAAATCAAAAACTATTTATTTTTAAAAATTTTGTTTAACTGATGAAACATTCAGATGTAACACTACGAGTATTCACTGATGACAACACTCGTTAAAACCTTCTGTAGATAAAATATTCATTACAGTAACTCTCGCATAGATAATAATGATCTAATTAACTCAGCAAATAAAAAACATTCGCGGGATAGCTGGTTTCATTTTGTTGAAACATATGAATCGGAAGTTGGAAACACTCTTTTCGCCATTAAATCAACAGCTACGGGCCCCGATAACATTAATGAATGTTACTACAAATGTGCTGTCCTCATCTGTTGCCATACTTCACACACGTGTTGAATTTCTGCATAACAGAATGCGTTTTTCCAAATATTTGGGAATCCGCGTGGGTTATACCTCTGTCTAAAACTGTCCTACCTACAATAATTGTAAGCCTTTTATATGATATGTATATTATGATTACTTATGTTATGCTTATTTTTTTTTCTTCTTTTCTTTAAATTACGTTTCGTACTTGCTAGTATATATGTGCGGGGTTTAGGTGTTAGAGCAGAAAGTGGCCTTTTGCCACTATTCTGAACCTCGCCCTGAGTTTGACTGAAATTTTGTTTTGTTTTAACTGTTATATATTTAGTTTTGTATTTGTTTCAGTCAATAAAGTCACTATTATTATTATTATTATTATTATTATTATTATTATTATAATTCAAGCAGCCTCGTCCAATAAGTATTCTTTGCACGCTATCTAAAGTTCTTGAACAAATTTTAGATAAACAAATTTGCAATTACTTCAGCATGCACAGTATTTTGCCAAAAACGTAATCTGGCTTCTGCCCCGTATTCAAGCTACTGACAAAGAATTAATTTTGTTAGTACTTTTAGATTTTTCAAAAGCTTTTGACACCATTGACCATACGCTTTTGCTATCTATTTTACATTTGATAGGTTTTGATAACTCGGCTATCAGCTCAATAAATCAATATCTGTCAAACAGAACAGAAACGGCCAGTATTCACCAAGAAACTTCCGATTTGCTTGTAGTCACAATGGGTGTTCCGCAGGGCTCGATTCTAGGTTTTCTTCTATTTTTTCTGTACTTCTTGAAAATTTTGAAAATAGCAGTCGACTTCCGTTTTATTGAAAGGTGTTATCCTGTTTATGCTTGTAGCCAAACCCTGTATGCATTAATAGTAATAATTAATTTCATTAGTCAGTGTCGCTATCTGAACTGGAATCACTGTTATCATTCGAAACATCTATAAGCAACTTATCAACAGTTAGATCTAGAACTTTCTCACGTCCATATCATTCTTTAATCTTTCTCTCAGTGCTTGCAACACATCCGCTCCAAATTTCAGGTGAACACCGCTGTAA
Organism: Agriotes lineatus; assembly: GCA_940337035.1. Taxonomy (NCBI): domain Eukaryota; kingdom Metazoa; phylum Arthropoda; class Insecta; order Coleoptera; family Elateridae; genus Agriotes; species Agriotes lineatus. The sequence continues at coordinate 189,258 of CALNHX010000605.1, read as the reverse complement.
TGCTTCAGTCCACATTGCAAGAACTTTATCATCTCCATACCCATCTCTACCAATGTGGTCATCGTAATATTTTTTTGCATGTGCCCATGTTAATTCAATAGCGTTGTGTAGTGGTATGGTGGTAATCACAAAACTTCATGCCCATGACTTCTTATTAAATTGTCTACTTCATATAGGTACTTTGTTTTTTGTATGCAAATTGGCTAACTTCAATCTAATCTAAATAAAGTTGGATCATGAGGGATGTTGTTGTTATTTAATCAATCTATAATGCATCGTTTTGTCAATGATGAAGAAGGCTGCTTTTCAACGAGGGTACAATGATATTCGGCATTGTCCATGATTATGAGAGAGGTTCTTCTAAATTATTGAGTAAATTGTCGACAAGCCATTTCTTAAACATTTCTGAATTCATCTTTCCATGATAATCTTCTTTCAAAGATTTTGTTGCAAATAACAAAGATGCATTTTTAATGAATCCTGCTGTACACCTAGCATGAACAACAATAAAGCTCTTTCCTTCATAACCTTCAGGCTTTCTAACACTTTGTATGTTTGAGTCTTGCCATGATTTACCAGGATTTCCTTTAGAATAGATCCAAGTTTCATCCATGAAAACTACTTGCAATGGTGACGATAAATTGATGTTTGCCATATAACTTTTTTAAAACTGAAGACGCAAACTGGCAATATTTGATTTTTCAACCAATGCTCTACGATTGTTGTCTTTGAGAAATTTAAACCCAAGTCATGCAGAACAACGTCTAAACTGCTTCTGTCTATTATTATTATTATTATCGTATGGTTCACAGGACGTAACACATATCAAACACAGAGTGTGCAGACGACATGCTTTTGCCTATTAGAATGTGATACTCTTGAAGTTCATCATTGAAAGATTTGAGAGTAATGTGTTTTTCTGGAATAAATATAAAAATTTTCATTTACAAAATCAAATAAACTTTATAAGTACGCCTTACTTTCACTGTACATCTTATATACAGTTTCCCTGATGACCAGTTTAGAAGACTGGCAGGTCTGCAGTTTTCGATTTCTTGCGAGATCTTTTTTTACCAGGACTAAATAGAACGGGTTGGTTTTTACTACGAGCCTTGATTCCTTTCACAGTAGCAATGCCTATCCCTAAAGCCTCAGCTGCTCGCTGCAATAAACAAGCAATTGTACAATAAAATCGTAAGCACTTAATTAACGTGTCATACCTCTTGCACACAAGATAAAGGAAGTAAATGCCCACCATTTTCCTTTTCCTTCTCAAAATAACTTAACAGATTCAGCAACAATTGTTGAGACTGCGAACGCAAAGTCTAGCCTTGCACTGACATATTAATGCCTACGTCTTATTAGTTCTGACAAGAACTGCTGCTTATTGTTGGCCAAAACTGTCAAAAAACGTTTGTACGGGAAAACTAACCTCGAAAAATGTGAAGGACAAGTCAGATGTTCATCATATGTTTGTGGACGCATACAACGTTGCCTATACTTAGGATTTTTTTACAAAAATCTGTAAAAAATCTTAAATTGTTCGTAAAATTAATCTCTGTAATTTCTGAATTAACTACACTCACACCCGTATTCATAGTCGTTCGCCAGCGGATCGCCGGCGACTCGCCAGAGATTCGATGAAATAGTAGGTTGGCGGCACTGTACGTCTATGTCAAATTCGAGGTTAGCAGGTTAGATTTTGTGTCAGTTTCTGTCAAAACTGACTGAAAACCTAACCTGATCACCTCGAATTTGACATAGACGTACAGTGCCGCCAACATACTATTTCATCGAATCTCTGGCGAGTCGCCGGCGATCCGCTGGCGAACGACTATGAATACGGGTGTCAATTTTTTCAAAACAATTTTGCCGATGTATCTAGTTCATTTACTGTTTACTGATAATATCTTTATTTAATCTACGGATTTATTATTAACGTCGGCAACACTATATTTTACAGACGCATACCGCGCTAGTCAAATCCACTCCCAAAGACCCAGAGACGTGCGAATGTTGTGCTATCCTTGTCGCACTCGCAAATAATGAGAGTGACACATACAAAAACGATTTCTGTGCTAACTTCGTGTAATGATGATGCAGGGATCATCTTTGGCTGGATCCATAGTAAGGGTTAAAATCTTCCGGACACGGAGGGTTCGGCCAAAAGAGCTACCACGTGCAAATCGAACTAAACGGCAGAGACGAGAAAATAACTACAGTAAGCCAAAAGAAGTACCACGTGCAAATCGAAATAAACAACGAAAAAGACAAAAGAACTACGGTGAGCCAGAAGAACTACCAACATAAAACAAAGTGCAGAAAATAAGAGGCATATGAGCGATAAAGAAAAAGTGAACCCAGGGAGAGCAAGGGCAAATAATAACTCAAGTATCAAGAAAATAACAAGGAAAAGAGAAAGTCAGAGTCAGTCAGACTTCGAGAAGTGGGAAACAGGAAAAATAAAAGCCCAAAGCAAAAGTGCAAAATCTGGCACCTGCACAAGCAGGCAACAAGACACAGAAGAGATAAGAAAAACGAATCAGAAGAGAGAAGTAAAACCACAAGAAATGGACACAATCATCAAAAAGCTAGGAGTAAAGGAAAAGTTAAAAAACGATTTCAGCAAAAACCTATCAGGGATGAAAGACGAGTTTACAGAGATGAAAAAAGAACTACTAAAGGTGAAAGCAAAGCAGAATGGGAGGAAAAAGCGAAAGAGTAGCAAAAAAAAACAACAGCTAGAAAACCGAATCTACCATCTTGAGAACAAAATGGAGAAACAAGAAAGAGAAAAAAGGAAGAACAATATAGTAATAAAGGGAAAGGAATTCAGTGGAAATCAAACTGGGAAACGGAACTTAAAACAAAAAATAACTGACTTTATATAAAGTGAGATGGGGATAACAATTACTGTAGAAGAAGCATACGAAACAGGGAAAAGAGAAGAGAAAGTCACAGTAGTAAAATGTGGAAACTTCGAAGATAAAATAAGAATCCTAAAACAAAAACAGAAGCTGTCAAATAATATTTATGTAGATAGCGACCTAACAACAGCAGAGAGAAGAGTACAATACGCAATAAGGATAGGATACTGCAAGCTGGAAGTAGTTGGTGTCAACTACATATGGTCAAACGAAGATGGAGGAAACCTAAAAGGAGTGCATCCACCACAAAACTAGCAAGATAAATAAAGGGTGGACACGGGATAACGCAAACTGGCACGAAAATGGACAAAGTAGCAAGGAAAAAAGGTACAAGAAAGCAAGACAATACAAATTTAATTATCGGAACCTGGAACGTACAAGGGCTAAACAGAGAAGGCAAATTCAAGCAATTAAAGAAATCCAAAAATACAATATTGATGTTTTGGCTACACAAGAAACAAACATCAAAGGAATAGAGCAATTCAGAATGGAAAACTATATATGCTTTAATGGAGGAGGAGAAGAAAATAAACTGGGAACAGGCTTCTTATTAACAGAAAGACTGAAGAAAGCAGTGGTGGATTACAAAGTTATAAACGAAAGATTGAGCACGATAAGACTAAAAACGAAATACAGAAAGATAAGCATAATAAACATACATGCTCCAACAGAACAAACGAGAAATGGTAATTAAAAGCACAATGTTTAAACGGAAAGACATATATAAAGCAACATGGATCAGCCCAGACCAGAAGACAAAAAACCAGATCGACCAACTTGTAATTCAAAGGATACACGCATCCAAGGTAGAAAATGTAAGAACATATAGAGGGGCAGATGTGGCATCAGACCACTTACTGGTGTTAGCAAAAATAAGTCAGACAATCACAAATACAAAAAAAAAACAGAACCTCAAAGAAACAGATGGAACATTGAAGCATTAAAAAAAGAACAAAAACAGAAATATAAACTGTGTACAAAAATCCTAGCAGAAAAACAATCTCAAGAAAACAGTATAAATGGGGAATGGAGACAATTACAAAACGCACTAACAAAATCTGCCCTGCAATTAGGAACAATAACGAAAACAAAACAAAAAGACTGGTTTGACGAGGAGTGTAGAAAGGCAATAGAAGAAAGAAAGAAGATACGAATAGAAATGCTGAACACAGAAACCGCTGAACTAAAAGAAAAATTCAAGGAAGCAAGAAATAAAGCACAGAACATATGTAGAGAAAAGAAAAGAAAGAAAAAAATGGAAAAACTTGAAAAAATTGAAAAGGAATACCAAAACAAAAATACGAGAGTCTTCTACAAAAACATAAAAGATGAAAAAGAAGGATTCAAACATCAAGCCACAGGCCTAATGAACGAAAAAGGAAATCTATGTATGGGTGAGGAAGAAATGGCAGAAATATGGGCCAACCATTTCAAAAAAATACAGAAAACGAAGCAGAAAGAGAACTGCAGCAGACGGAACAAAATCAAATGGAGGAACAAAATCGAACACACCAGCTTGAAGAAAACACCGTTCAAGAACCAACGTATGATGAATTCATAGAAATAGTGAAAAACCTAAGAAATAGCAAGAGCCCTGGAATGGATAAGTTACAAGTAGAACTCATCAAACATGCAGACGAAGAGATAATACAAAGAATCTTCAACTTAAAAGAAAGTATGGGCGAAGAAAGTAATGCAAGAAGAATGGTCCAAAGCATATATATGTCCCATATATAAAAAAGGAAACAAAAACTTATGTATAAATTACAGACCAATAACGCTACCTAAAGTAACATCGTAACATGCCTGAAGCAAGAAACAGAAGACAAAATTGGCAAATACCAGGCCGGTTTCAGAAGAGGAAAATCCGTGATAGATCAGGTATTTATTATAAAACAATGCCAAGAAAAATGTAGGAAGAAGAATATCCCCATTCATGCACTCTTCATCGACTTTCGCCAGGCATACGACAAAATTAAAAGGACAGAAATCTATAAAACTATGAAAGATATGAAAATCACAGAAGAACTAATAACCCTCGTGCGTATGACATTAAACGATACAACAAATATGATAAAATTTAAAGATCAGCAATCCTGAGAATTCAAGAGCAACTCCGGACTTAAACAAGGAGACCCTCTCTCAACAACGGTTTTTAATATGGTACTAGAAAACATCTTGAGGAAAAGTGGCATACAACAAAAAAACATAAACTGCCCCAGCCAGATCCTTGCGTACGCAGACGACCTAGTACTGCTTGCAAGAACAAAAGAAGAACTAAAAAGCATGGCAAAAAAAAATAGAAGGACAAACAAGGTATGTAGGACTTCTAATAAATGAAAACAAATCAAACTACATGGTACTAGGAAACAGAAGACAAGAAGAAACACAGAACCTGACTTTCAACGCAACACATACAAACAAAAGGTACGAGTTTAAAATAACAAACAGTGCAGTGCACGTAGGGGCTGAGGTGACAAGTGAAGGGAATCAGGGATGTGATATCGCGAGAAGGTTAAACATAAGAACGCGAAGTGTAGGCGCACTAAGAGGTTTATTAGAGGACAAAAACTTACAAAGGGCGGTGAAACTAAAACTAGATAAAACAGTGATCAGACCGGCAGTAACTTTCGGTAGTGAAACGTGGGTGCTCACCAGAGAAAATGAAAAGAGACTCGAAACCTGGGAAAGAAAGATCCTACTCAAAATAACAGGAGGTATAAAAGAGAATGGGATATGGCGAAGAAAAACAAATCAGGAACTAAAACAGATATACAAAGAACCATCACTAGCAACGGTAGTCAGACAAAACAGATTGAGATGGCTGGGGCATATAAGAAGAATGAATGCAGAAGAACCGGTAAGAAAAATGCTAGATACAGAAGCAGAAGGAAGAAACAAAAAAGGCAGACCAAAGAAGACATGGTGGGATGATGTGCAGGAAGACTTACAAAAATATGTGGTCTAACAAACTGGAAAGTGACTTCAGAAAATAGAAAATTGTGGCAAAACACAATAAAAGCCATAGGCCTCTAGGCCTGCAGTGCTGCGATATATATCGCACCCCCACAAGAAAAGTGACACATGTCGAAACTTGTACTTTCTCAGGAAATGCGTTTGAAAAAAATGCTAGTTACCGATGATTCAGTATTATGATACTAAAGCGCAATACGTAAAAGTAAACGGATATTATAGTTAAATACACTATCAGGACATGACAGTCAACATTAGTTGTTATAGTATGCCCCTCTAGTTCTGGGATTTACCACCCTATTTTGATTTGTGACGTTTTTCTATTAACTAGGTAAAGACTTTTTTACATTAATACTATTTATTGTACAATAACGAACTCACATTATTATTGCGAAATATTTATTTTATTAACAGAACACAGTCATTATTGGAGCGAATTATAAAATTGGGAGTAATATTTTGGAATGTTACGAGAATTAACAAGATCCATTAGAGACGATTTCTTCTTTTCAGGAAGAGAAGGGGCCTGTGTATAAGCGGAATGAAGTGTAATCGAACCCCTTGAGCTTGTTCTGCGTGTCTGTTTTATTTTAAACTGTTTAAATTCCTTATCCAAATAAGAGGTTTTGTAAAATAATGTATTCGGATCTTCTTTTTCCACCCTTAATACTCTTACATCAGTAATCTTGAATGCTTCGTTTGATGCAGACTTAAATACGTTGTTCCCATATTGGTCGCATAATTTTTTCAAGTCAAAGAAGTCATCAAACGCCATTTCTGTAACATGGTAAGGCCTTCCCTTTTTCTTTCCTGTTTGAATTAACGTACCAAATTGCGATGGTACAAAGATTGGACCTGATTTCAGTGCCCTTTTAGTCGATTTTTCAATTACAGAATGAACGTTGTCTCCTTCGTTCTGCGTGTGTCCCTTGATCAGAAATTTATGAGAGATAGATTTTATTTTTAAATGTGCAACAGCGTACATGTACATCGTAAACATAAATCTGTAACAGATAACTAGAGTCCGTCAAAATATTCCCGTATTTTTTCAAAATATAGCATAGCAAAATGGCATTTATTTTTTCAAAATATGGCATATAAAATGGCACTTATTTCAAAATAAAGCATAAAAAATGGTAAGTATTTATTTAAAAAAGTCTGATAAAAATGACGGGCACAAAGCAAATATGTGGCAAAGGTCAAGACATCCTCAAGATAAGACAAATTATAATCGAGCAGCAAGACAGCTAAAGGAGTACCTAATAGAGCTCAAAAATGACTCCTTTAAGAAATATCTTGAAAACTTATCGCCTACAGAGGACACTAACTACGCATTGTGGAAGGCCACAAAAAGACTAAAACGACCCCGAGAACAAATTCCACCTATTAGAAGAACCAACGGAACCTGGGCGAAGACAGCGAAAGATAAAGCTGAAGCATTTGCAGATCACCTGCGGGATGTATTTAAACCGCTTCCCTCAGCCAATGAAAATGAAGAATTCGGGTTTCGAAGTCATCATTCAACTATCGAGCAAGTCCACCGAGTAGTTAATACTGTAAACAAAACGTTTGAGGAAAAGAGCTACTGCACAGCAGTATTCCTTGATATCAGCCAAGCCTTTGATAAGGTCTGGCATCAAGGACTGCTTTACAAGCTAAAGAGAAATTTGCCAGAAGCATTATATACCATCCTTAAATCATACTTGAACGAAAGATTTTTCAGAGTACGATATGAAAACGAGGTAACAATGTTAAACTCAATATCATCAGGTGTTCCACAGGGAAGTGTGCTTGGACCCATACTTTACTTGATTTTTACAGCCGACTTGCCGACAAACACAAATGTTACCACAACAACATTCGCTGATAATACTGCCATATTAGCAGTACACCAAAATCCGATTGAAGCAACAATATTACTGCAAAACAACATTAACGAGATCGAGAAATGGACCAAAAGATGGCGCATCGGTATAAACGAGGCCAAATCAAATCATATTGTATTCACAAAATGCCGTGGAGAATGTCCGACAGTCACAATAAACAACCAAATAATTCCTACCACAGACACAGTTAAATACCTGGGTATGCACCTCGATAAAGGACTCACATGGCGACATCACATCTGGCAGAAACGCAAGCAACTAAACATGAAATTTCGCAAACACTATTGGCTATTAGGACGGAAATCACAATTAGCACTCAGAAACAAACTCCTTGCGTACAACGTCATCCTCAAGCCAATTTGGACTTACGGGTTACAGTTATGGGGAACGGCATCGAAAACCAATATAGCAATCCTCGAGAGATTTCAGGCAAAGGTGCTGCGGACTATCATAGACGCTCCCTGGTTCGTCACAAATAGTGATATTTACAATGATCTGGAAGTGCCAAAAATCAGTGAAGTGATTGTGGACTACAGCGCAAAATACATAAAACGTTTAGAAGTGCATCCAAATGTCTTGGCAATTAATTTGCTAGATAACAGTCAGCAAACATATCGTTTAAAAAGGAGAACGCCATTAGACTTGACTCATAAATCTGAGTGATAGCATAGTTTGTATAGTATGTAGTATTAGTATTAATAGTAATCATATCTAGTATCGTAGTATCATATTGGAATATGTACTATAATGCGCATATAGAGAGTGTTGTTCACTGGAACACACCTCTTCATGTTAATTAAATTAATTTCATTTAATTTACGTAAATCAGCTTATATGTTTATTGTTTGTAAAAACAGATTGCATAGTAAACGTACAACAAAAAAAAAGTAATATTAAAAATCCCGGAACACAAATACAAAAGGCAAAGTAATCTGATAAAAATGACGGGCACAAAGCAAATATGTGGAATGTATGTGCATTGAAGGGAAGGGGGAGAGCGCGGGGTTGTTGTTGATGAGTGGACGTACGGGATACTTACCTGAGCGTTGAGGCGCGCGACGAGCGGTCACCCCCGCCACGGGTAATCGACCTTAGTACCTGGCACTTACCAAAGATTCTGCATGTCTATTTTGAAATTTGTAAGCCCCTTTGTTGTGAATTAGCCACATAATATTGATTTTGATTGAAATATAACATTAAAATATGGCAATTTATTCAAAATATAGCATTTATCACGAAAAAGGGCATTTTATAGCATTTATGGCACCAACAAATGTGGTTCATTCCACCCCTTACTACGTGAAACGCCTAAATACGAAATCTGGCCCTAAAGGGGCCTACAGTAAGAAACGTGGCAAAATGGCATTTGACGGACTCTACAGATAACATAAAGCATGCAAATAAATAAATTAATATAAATAATTTATATAGGTACCTGTTCTTTTGCTACCCACAGCAATTATCAGAGTACAGTATAATTTCTAAATCATCTGAGTTGATTGAATTTGCAGTTTCTTCTAGATACTTATAAACGCAGCTGCCAATCTCATTGGCTCCGCGATTTCCTTGGTCCTCGTGCCATACGAAACACTCAACTCGATCAGAATTTAATTCACACACCGTGAAGTTAAAATTATTTAGTTTTGATGAATAGTAAAAGGTGGACGTTTCACCTTTCGGGCAGGGAAAAACGGCTTGTAGATCGTAACGTGCAACTTTGAAAGTCTCGCTTACTCTATTTTTATCAGTCTCTTTCCTTCCGGGATACCTTCTTTTCTTCTTGATGTAGATTGTATTGCTCCTGCAAGGCGGACTTTTCTTCGCCCTCAGTATTGCAATATACTGCACAAGTCTCGCATTGATCTTTCTTCGGGGTGAAGAATGAAATATTAAATTCGGTAGTGAAGATACGGGAGTACATTGCCAATTTTGCGAAAGGCAAATTGTTTTTGGCACAGTCATTTTTATAATCCGTGTATAAACCAGATAAGGTTTTGCCTTCCTCGATAAATTCTCTAGTTGTTTGTTGGCGAAGGTAGTGACTTTCAATTCGTGGTATCGATTCTATGTGCCGACGAACACCGTCTTTTATCTCAGAATCAACCTGGTGGTGATTGTTATGCTTTCCTCTAAAATCTTCGGCAACAAATCCTGATTCTTTTTTCGCAATAACTGTTCGAATAGGTCTATCATTTATATCTAGGGTTCACTTGAAGAAGGTCTTACATACCCTAATTGGTTCATCATCGATTTCGAAATAAAATGCATTGTTATGTCGTCGTCCAATTTCATTTTTAGTATACCGATATGTTGGCTTAATAACTTGAAGACACTTGGAAATAAAATCACGTTGTCTAGTTACATCTCCAAGTAGCCAATATTTCTCAAAAATCTTGCCTCTCAGATCTTCATTAATCTTCGATGCACATTTCAACCTGCATTTTCGTTCATTGCACGGATCCCGCATTGTACGTCCCTGATACTCCTTTTTACTTTTTGCAGATGACGTGTAAGGATGTCCCATATTCCTTAAGCGCTTTGCTTTTGGTTTCCGCCATTCACATGGAGCTACAAGGCGCTTCTTTCCTTTTCGCACGTTAGGATTAACATTTTCAGCATCTGCATTTGAATGTAGGGGGACCGGTCAATGTCGAAATCAGAATCGCTATTTCTAACCGAGTTTGATGACGTCGAGGATGCAGAAGAGCTACTAGAATAATTTGGATCTACTACGCTGTCATCGTCATCTTCGGAATAAGACAAAACACATTCAGAATTGCTATTATTAGGTTTTTGCACACGAACAAGCTTCAGTTTTGTGTCATCCACTGCTGTTTGTTCCCAAACGCCCTTTTTTGAATTATTTTTCTTGCTATCTATCTCCTGCGATCTTGCTGTAGCCTCCTCACTTTTCTTTATTTCCTCTTCCAAACGCACTCCTTTTGAAACAATTGCTTCATCTACCCCACCTCCCGTTACGTTTTGCTTCGCAAGATCGTCAGTTGGTTCTTTGTGTTCCCATGTGCGCTTTATTGAAGTGTTTTCGTCTGCCTCCCGTGGTATTTCCATAGCATCACCATTTCCCTCTATTTCTTCCAAAGGAACCTTTTTTGGCACAATCTTCGGGTTTTGCTTAGCAACCATCATTAGCATAATTTTTCTACGCGAATTCATAGTGATTGTTATTGGTCGGCTCTGTTTAAAAAGAAAAAAATAGTGAAGCAACATTCTATTGACTAGGTACTAAAATTACCGACAGTAATTCAAGAAAAGTGTCTGTTAAGTGATTTTGACGTCATTAAGCTATCCTTGTCATCAATTCCACGATTGGGTGTTATTAGTGCATTTAAGCTGAAATTATTCTATTTAAAATTTTCTGGTACGGCCCTGTATTATAATTTTAAAATGCTGCAGCCAATTTATTCAGTTCAAGCTCAAATATGCCGCGGTCCTTGGAATTCTCACTAATAAGCATTTCCTCGGAGCCGTATGTAATCTATTGCAGTCACTTCCGTCTAAATCATATTTCTTCAAATTGGGAACATAAGGCATCCTTTGTTTACGTCCCAGCTTAAATCGCTTTGAGTCCCAACCTTCAACTTATTTAAATACTGCCCGACGTAGTTAAGCTTCTAGGAACATAACCGCTTAATGTCCCTCTTATAAATTATCGTTTAAAGTTTGGCAGGATTGACCTTGTAACTTAATATTTTATTTAGCCAGAAATTCTTTCTAGAACATTCTTTGATGACCAAGCTTTGTGTAAAGGAAGTAAGGATTGATAACTCCTTAGGGAATGAGGCATTTAAAATTAGTGGTTTTGGAGTTCAAAACTTTTTTCCGTGACGTTGTTCTTAAGCCCTGTGCATTTGAAGAATTAATCAGTATCCGACACTTACAAAGTCAGTTGTGTAAAGTTTTGCACCCCCCGGCCTTCGGAAGCCGGGGGTTGCGCTGATTTGCGCATAGTAGTTTTTGAGAACCTAGTGAAGCAACTAATGGTGTTCTTGTGGATTTTTGAAATGAAGAATCTGTACCCAGCTCTTGAGTAAACTAGAGGTGGTGTTTTTTTGCATCCCCGGTTCGCAGCTTGTGCCGCGAATCGGGGGGAGCTTTTGCTAACATTTGGTGATTAACATGGTGAATCCTTTTTGGCTCTTGTGCGAACTTTTCGAGTGCCTTGGGGCACGTTAATGGCGAGTGCAGTTAAACCCGAATCTTCGAAGTGAACATTAATTCTGGTGTGTCTTTGAAAATGCGCGGTGGGCAGAGGAAGTGTATTTAACCGACGTTGTTATTGAAGGGCCGATTTTCGTTTCCTACAGTTGGTGTCCGGGGAGACTTTTGGCACTCTTTGCCGATTTGATTAGAAACGATATCTGATGAGCCTCAACTAACTTTTTTCCCTGTTAAGTCGGGAAAAAGCCATTGCGTAATGCATATCTGTGTCATCGTCGGGTTTAATTGAAGGAATGGCCACCGCACGATATAGTGTTGTTTGCTGTCACTTCGTTGATTGACGTTTGCTGCCGATTGTCTTCAATCCCTCGAGTTTCTGCTCCACCTGTTGCCTCTTCTGGAGAATTCGCTACACATCTGGCACGTTTTACCAGGCCTCCACGAGGACGAGTTCATCTGCATCTAACACTGCGTGCTTCAACTCAGGTAGGCGCCTTGTATTGTATCAACTAAATAATTCTGGTGCCTAACTTAAGGTGCGATTTTATATTTTATTGTGCGTCAGTGCTTATAAACGTTGCGTACGTCCGCCAGGACTTATGATCTGTCTCAGTTAATGTTTACCAGGGGCTTTACTCCTGGCGTCCATTTTATGTCACTTGTCTTGGATAATATTGTGTTTTTTTGTGTCTTTGTAACTAGCCCTTAAGATATATTTTGGTTTTGTGAGGCCCCCCTTTCATATTCACGTAGGATATCTTATTACTAAAATTTAAACTCACCTCCGGGTGTTTGTTTTAATGTACCGATTTGTGTAAACTACCATTTGTTCCTTTAAATAATAAACTTGTTAAAGTCAGTTCATTCTTTTTTTATGAATTTTGAAACCCCTTCTGGTTTATTAACTAATACAGTGTGGCAAAGGCCAAGTGTAACTAATTTTGTGAAGTTAAAGCATGCTCTTTTGATTAAGCGAGCCCCGAGATTTGGGCCAGTCAGTGTTCTCTTGTTATTCTTTAGTGACGGTGACCTTGAAGGTAAGTGATTTAACGACAAGGTCACCCGGCTACTCGGAGGAGGCTTGTTAAACAACAGGCTGAGGTGTTCAGCAACGTACCTGGAGGACTTCTACATAGGCTACGTGTATTGTTCTTGGTTCTAGACACGTTAGCCACCCCTAATCAGAACCAAGTGGCGCTCAGGCATTTCTTTTTCTGTTAAGCAAGCTTTAGGGTAAGTACCCCGTCGGTTTTCCATTTAAGTCTTCGAACCACCCCTTCCCGACTGAGCTAAGTGCGAGTAACCGGAGCAACAAAATCTGCTCCGACACATTAAGATTTGTGATTTCTAGGGAAAGTCGGCGAACCCTGTAGTTTGTACCCGATTTTGGACAATCAATACGACCTATGTCGATCTGATGAATTAATACCGTAACATGTCATAACTTAGAAATAATTGTCACAACTATCGCAAACAAATTAATAGTTTGTCAAGAAAAGTGTCACAACACGAAATAATACTGTCATAATACAAACAATAAAGGTTCAAATACAAATAAAAATGACACGTCTCAAAATGTGTCGTTTCGGTGTACTATAATGATAATAAAATGGAACTTACCTTCAACAAAAATAATGACAGAATACAAAATGTGTCGGTTTTCTTCTAGTTATTTATTCACTACAACCAAACATTTTCAACTTATGTCACTTTTCCACTGAATTTGACAACAATCGCATTGAACCATGTCAAAAGTGTCACTATTCCTGCAGTGCTCCCTTCCAACCAATGAAATGGCAAAGTGACACTGCTGCCCTCTTACGGCATATAAATCAACTATCAGTAGTGTCATTTTTCCTGAATAAACTATAACCTATCACCTATGAACTAAACCCAAAATTCGCGAATTTCGACATGTGTCACTTTTCTTGTGGGGGTGCGATATATTATAAAACAAATAAAGATAGTACATTAGTTATTTTTAATCATTGCATAAAAGATTATTGGTCCGTGACCAAAACCAAAAAGTCGGGTTAATTTGAGGTCTCGGGGTAAGCCATTATACCATTTTGCAAAGTTATAAACAAAACAGCGTTTTCCAAACTCAGAGTAGCATAATGGAATACTGACATTGCCCCTAAATCTCAAGTTTAAGTTATGTACATCTGTCCGAAATGATATCTTATTGTACAAATACGGAGGAGTTTTATACAAAATAATTTTACGATACAGACATGCACAATGTAATGATATCCTATTGAACAGATTTAACCATTTAACGTCTTTTAATTTATACGAAATTTTATTATATTTTCTTATACCAAAGATAAGATGTAACACGCATTTTGTATGTTTTTGTAACCTGGCTTTGTCCTGTGCATCAAGACATGGTCCATACCACTACATCGCCGTAATCGACCTGAGATAGAACTAGATTATTACCATTGATTATTAAAAGGATAAGATATGTAACCTTATGGAAACCAAATACGCCCGAAAATCCGCCTCGAACTGGGATGGCAGCACCAATGCAAATCCGCCTGGTTTTTTCGGCTCCAGTCGTGCATCAGTTTTTAGTTGTCTTTCAACTTTCGTAGGAAGAACTTCGTACGCGTGGCAATTTAAAAATACCGCGCTTTCATCATAAGTGTTGTTACGTCGGTTGCACTAACATCTCGAGTAAAAACTGTGGGACATCGTTTTTTAAATTTCCGATACGTGGTGATAAAATAGTTTTAGAATGGGTGAAAAAACTGTGGTAATATAAAGCTTACAGACAAAGACATTAGCGAATTAAGATCTAGAAAAGTATGCGAAAAGCATTTCCACGAACATGATATTGTCGTTTCTAAAAGGAACAAACACTTAAGAAAGAATGCAGTCCCAAAAAAATTCAACAGAGCAGGTAATAGATATTTATCTTCATCAGTGTTGTTATAGACTCTTAACCAAATTAATTTTAGTATCGTTAAGAGCTTCATTACCGCACTCAGTGCGGTAATGGATATTACCGCACTCAGTGCGGTAATGGATAGATATAACCGCACTCAGTGCGGTAATGAATATTACCGCACTCTTTTTGTATAAAGAAATACATTGAACCAGAATTTATTGATGAAGATAAAATATTGAACAACACACGTTTTGCTTATGGCAGTTAACGAGACTCGTTTGATTGCCGCAAAACGGCTCACCGCCTCGTTTTTGGCAATCAAACTCATGTCGTTAAGATGCTCATAATGAAACTTGTTAATATCTATAACGATACAAGTTTGATTATGAGCATCTTAACGACACGAGTTTGATTGCCAAAAACGAGGCGGTGAGCCGAGTTTTGCGGCAATCAAACGAGTCTCGTTAACTGCCATAAGCAAAACGTGTGTTGTTCAATATTTTATCTTCATCAATAAATTCTGGTTCAATGTATTTCTTTATACAAAAAGAGTGCGGTAATGAAGCTCTTAACGAAACTAAAATTAATTTGGTTAATAGTCTATAACAACACGGATGAAGATAGAACTACGTACATATTTATTTGTTATTAATCCGATTAATATGAAGGCTGTCTCGTAGATTTATTTTCTCAGAAAATACAAAAGATAGATTTATGAAATTTTATACATAGCGGTTTTTTAACATTCCGAGTCGATCTAAAATATTTGTTTTTAATAGATGAAATAGCATCTCCACCGGCAAAGAAGCTTCGTCTAGAACAATCTCCCGCAATAAATAAAATCGAACAAGGACAACTTTTAATGCCATCCACCCCAAAAATTTGTAAAACTTACGAAAACAAAAGAAAGTATCCTGATGTTGATATACACTCAAATGCGACAAGTGAGGTATCCTCAAAAATTAGCGATAGATTTTTGTTCATGCCTTCGTTATCTTTGACCCCAAAATGCCGCAAACTTCGCTACAAAATATGCGATTTAAGGAAAGAGTTGCGCTACAACAATAAAAAAAATAAGCGACTAAAAAAAGTAGGTCTTTGAAAACCGCTGGAAAGGGATATTTTCAAATTGTAATGTCATTGTTAGTGTTAAGAAGTACAGCATTAAAGACATTTGTTACAATGCAATGTTTTCATACACGTAAAACACCGTGGACAAGGAAAGAAAAACAATTAGCTCTTAGTATTTTTTACAAATCTCCATCCGCTTACAAATTTATAAGAAATAATTTAAAATTTATATTACCATCTGAAAAGGCTATTTACAATTGGCTAAAAATTGCAAATTTAAAAACAGGGCTAGATACGAAGTTAATAGAACAGTTATCGGAAAAGGCTAAAAGTATGACTGAGAAAGAAAAAGAAGTTGTTCTGTTAATGGACGAAATATCGTTAAAAAAAAAGATTTAAAAATTAATTGGAGTTTAGACGAAGTTGAGGGATATGAAGACTTGGGTAAATTGGGAAAATGTAATAAAATAGCTAATTCTGCACTTGTGTTCTACCTGCGGGAACTTTATTATAAATGGAAATTTCCAATTTGTTACTACCTTAGTGCCGGCCCAATATTAAAGGAGAAACTGAAGCAGATAGTTGAAGAAGTTATAGAAAAACTGTTATCTATTTCTATAAAGCCAAGGGCAATTGTTTGCGATCAAGGGTCTAATAATAGAGGCGCATTTGCACTTTTGGGAAGCAACAAGGAACGTCCGTATTTTTTTGTCAATAACTTTAAAATTTATGCCCTTTATGATGTACCACATTTAACAAAATCTGTTAGAAAGAATCTCATGAATCCAAAGATTAATTTTTTTGTGGGAAATAAAAAAATCTCGTGGCACGATATTAGGCAGGTGTACGAGATAGATAAGAAAAGTGACACAACTAGAGCTCTCAACAAAATTTCTGATGTACATTTAAACCCGAATGCTTTCTAAAAGATGCGAGTTAAATATGCTACTCAGGTTTTCAGTCGCACAATGTCGACGGCTTTACAAACTGCAGTGAAATTAAACCAGATTACTAACGATTCTGCTACAGATACTGCGAAATTCATTGAAAATATGAATAACATTTTTGATGCACTAAATAGCAGACACTTCCTAGATCGCAACAAAAATAAACGTCCGTTATCAGTATTTAATAACAACCCTGAAAATATTCTAAAAGGAGGTAAAGAGTTATTTCAAAATATAAAACTTACGTCGCATTGATGGATTTATTTGAACAATTACTGGAATACTATCACTTTGGGAGGATTTGAAAAAAGAAGACATCAAATATTTACTTACTTCACATTTAAATCAGGACCCTATTGAAAACTTTTTTTCTGTAATTCGTAGCAGAGGCGGATACAATCGATTTCCAACTGTTCAGCAATTCAGAATTTCGATGCAACACAATATGTTCATAAGGCTTCAAAAAGACATCAACGCAAGCAATTGCGAAGTCGATGAAAACATGGAGCACTTAGAATTGAGCAATTTAAAAAATGCTCTAGAATCTTCATACGTACCAGGTGGGTAAACCTTATTTATTAAAATTTTCGGTATATTTTGATGTTGTTTAGATTTTAGTGGTGATGTAGAATTCGTAAATAATGCCTCAGTAACGACAGATTTAAAAGGTATAGTATTCTCTGTAGGTACTTGTATTGAAAATATTTATATACAAATTATTATGTTAGGGTCTCGTAATGTCTTAGAAAGTGAGTGCTTGGAAGATGAAGACAGTCAAGTGCAAGATGTAGTTTTCGACGATTCTCCAGCTTCGTTACAAACATGTACAAATACTTACGTGGCTGGGTATTTAGCAAATTCTGTACTAAACAAATTTAAATGTAATTATTGTGCAGATGTACTTTTAAAATGTTCAGAGGAGCCATTAGAAGAAAATGAAGCATGTATTTTTGCTAAAGATTATAATGTTACTCACATAAAATATTTAAAACGACCATCTAATGAATTGAATGCTTTTATAAGTATTTTGATAAAACAATTTCCCACATTTTATGAAAATTATAAAATTATGTAACAGTGTAACTGTAAATATACAAAAAGAATATATAACAATTATGAAAGATTTTAGAAATTTAACCTGTGAAACTCATTTACATTATCTCGTTTCTCTTTTTATTAAAATTATGATCAACAGAATTCACAAAAATATAATTCAAAAAGTACATTATAATAATTCTAAAAATAAACTTCGAATTTTGTCATCTTAATAAGGCAGGCTACCGTGAAATGAATGCTTCATTTTACGATGTTCCACAGATTTTACTCGAGATGTTATTAACTAAAAATAAATTAAAATTGTACAGTATAACTTGTTTATAACTTGAATTGAATTTCTTATAGTAGTCTTGCACGTGTGGCGGCGCGGCAAAGACGATCGCTGACAAAGAAAATAAAATACACCGTTCATTTTGCATGGAATGTGCCGCCTTTAAAATAATCGTCTAGCGGTCATATTTATTTAGCAGTGCCTCGATTTTTTTGCTGAATATCAAATTGATATCATACGGACTCCAGCTCCAGTGTATCTGATTTGAAAATAATGATAAATGATGTAGATAGGGGTGGTTTTTTGGAATTACCTAAGTCAAAAAATAATGAAAAACATTTTTCGAAATTATGCACGCAATTATGAAACTACAGTAAACTAGAGCTGACATTGACTTGATCACTCGATATACTATAATGCTGACAAAACTAATATAGCTGATTTTGTGAGGCCTGTGAAACCTGACACTTTTTGTCGGTGAGCGCCCGACTCTGAGCGGCGGTGCGGTGCAATAACTCAAACGATTCATTTCCTTCATTCGCATTCTGCAATAACTACAATATTATATACCCGAACAAACCCAAACGGAAAGTGAGAGGAGAATTGTGCGCGCTCCCTCTGGTTTTCGTTATGAACTTAGAATCCCATGCGGACATTTTATTACATTGCTTTGCAAGTCTTAATCTGTTTATAGTCAATGTTATTACATAAAATAGTTTTGACTTGTGTATTAAATAGGTGACGATTTACAAAAATTCACTTTAAATTACAATATGCTTTTTGCATACATTTTGATATGTATTTTTTGAAACGTAATGTCGAGTCGAGAATTAAACCTACGTTTTTAACACCGTCTACAACAGGTATTGGATTATTATTTATTTTAAAAATCATTTGACTTTTTGCTATTTCGATTTGAGCCTTTTTACCAAAAAATATTACCGTCGATTTCTCCCCGTTAAGCTTAAGTGCATGTTGATGCGAAACGGCAGCTAGTTTTTCCAGATCTTCATTTATACACTTATTAACAGTAATAATGTCTTGAATATTAAAAGAAAAATAGATGTGCAAGTCATCAGCGTAAAAATGAGATGCACAAAAGTTAACGTAAATGGGAAGTGTGAGATATAGATTGTAAATAGAAGAGGCCCAAGAATAGATCCTTGTGGAACGCCTGTTGTATTGCTGCAAAATTTTGATAACTTCATAGTCGCTTTAACGGCTTGCGAGCGATTTGTTAAATGGTTACTTAGTAAAGAAATTGCATTTGGCAAACAACCTATGCAATATAACCAAGGGGTTGTTTTCCCAACCCCCTGGTTACCAGTTTAACGTGCTGCCACGTTTGTGTGATATAGGGGTTGATTCAAACCCGTATATCACTAATTGCCCTAAGGGGTCGAAATTTCATCTTCTGATCACTGTGCGGTAACTTAGGGGTTTAAGTTACGAGTTATGGTTAAATAAAACACCCACAAAAGAATAAATAACTTATATTAAAAGAACTTAAAAATTTGGATAAAGTACAAATAAATTTTACCCTATCTGGTCAATGGTTAATTAACTGTAGCTTCGTAAATATGATTGATCAGAATTACGCTTAAAGTTTATGACATCAATTTACTTTGAAAGGAAAGAATAAACATAGCAGCCCTGGATTAGTTGGTTAATAAGATACACATAAATGACTGACCTTCGTCCAGGTGCCGTTGCTAGAACGTGGAGGGTGAATGTTAATTTTATTTATTTGCGGTACGCCCAAATTGACTTAGGTAATTTAAATATGTTCGGCTAGATTTTAGATCCCCTGGTCGGTAATCCTTGAATTTTGAGTAGCTTGTCACATGCACTAGTCACATAATGATTTGAATATAACTTTCAATTTTGACTTCGGTTGGTTCGCGCGGCGTCGCGCCGGACGCGGTACGCCCGAAAATGGCTTTTGCCGGTAATTGGTTTATTATCTCGCGGGATACGGGAAGACCGCCTGTTCAGTTTGCGTTCCCCAAAAGGTAATTTTCTTTCGGGACAAAAACGAATGTCTTTTGTACTCTCCCGTTTTGCAAGATAGCATTTTTGAATTAGAACTTGCGCGCTCTGGGATTGCAAATTTTGCATATCCCACGCGGTTTTGCACTGCCTGCCAATTTGGCACTTCTTTATTCTGAGAAAGCTTTTGGTTAATTAACACCGGATGTAATTCAACCGCTTCGTGAATTATAACGATGTAGAACTTTTGCGTTCGCAACAAATGTAATTTATGCAGGGGCGGCTTTGATTTATTATTCCTCCCGACAACTTCAAATCTATAAGGTTTATTAATTATAAACGCAATTTCTTACGGGTTGTTACAGTAATGGCAGATAGACAACAGAATATTATGGTTAATTGTATCAAATGCCTTGGAGTAATCCAACAAGATCAGAGCAGTTACTTTACCTATATCCGTAGCTGAGATAATGTCATCAATTATATGTAGCATCGCTGTACCACAGCTATGTCCCTTTCTGAAACCAGATTGTGTAACAGGCAAAATGTTATTCAAATTCAAGTGTTGACGTAACCGCTGCTCCATGACTTTTTCCAGTACTTTGGATAATACAGGTAGAATACTGATCGGTCTTAAATCTTTCAACTCAACTGGAGGATTTACTTTTGGCACAGGTATAACAACAACACATTTCCATATATTAGGAAAAACTGAATTAATTGACAAGACATTGATTAAATGTGATATAACTAGCAAAAGAAAGGGAACGCACAGTTTAATGATTTGAATACTACTACGATCATATGCAGTAGCAGTGCTTGTAATGGAGGAGAATTTTAAGCACTTCAATTTCTTCAACTGTTGTGAATTGAAAAAATGATCTAACAGTTTCTTTCACATCATTATTATAATATGATGTTACGGTATCAGTATTCACGTCTGTTCTAGGTACAGACTGGATAAAAAAATTATTAATTTTATTACAATCTGACAAATTGGAAGGAAGTCCAGTGCGAGTGGATTTTTTTGAAACATTTAAGGTTTGTAATTTTTTCCAAAACATCTCTGAGTTATTAAAGAATAATTTATTATAATATGAACGCTTTTCTCTTCTGACAGCGCCTACTACATAATTTCTAAGTTGTTTATAATAATCGTAATGAATCGAGTTTTTACTTTTTTTATAACGTAATAGGACTGTGTCTCGCAGGAGCATCATATTTTTAATAACAGGTGTGAGTCATGGAGCATACGGTTTAGTTATCCAGGATGTTCGAATGGGAGCAAATATATTGAGTAGAGTGATAATGTTACTATTAAATAATGCGACTTTATCATCAATATTATCAGAGTCGTAAATGTTTTTCCAAGGAAGTGATCTTAAAGCAGAATCAAATTGTTTGTGATCGAAATTTTTAAAATCTCTGTAGGTATGAATAACTGATGGCGTTTTCGAATGTAGCAAATTTAAAGTACAATGTATTAAATAATGGTCAAAGTGTTGTACCGGCCATAGTACGTAATGTGATTTTTTTTTTGTAAATTTTTAGAAATAATTTATTATTTAATATCTTTCTATTATTAAACTGTTATATATTAATTTGTACTGATTAATGTAATATATTATTATAACCCTATCAAAAATTATGTTCAATAAACAATTTATCTATCTTATCTATCTATCTAAGTGGTCATGCAGGTTACAGGGGTTACAGAAACTGAAGTTACTAAATCTTTATTTGTTGTTATGATATGGTGTATAAGAGTAGAGGATAACGCTGTTACACGAGTTGGTTCGTTCACTACCTGCACGAGACCAAAGGCTTCAAAAAAGTCCAATAGGTGGGCCGTGGCTGTATTTGTTGTATTAAGTATATCTATATTAAGATCACCAAGGCAAATGATGTCGTTGGTAATGGGTAATATTTCGGATAAGGTTGATTTTAGATTATTAATAAACTCTAAGTAATATCTCTGATGCGGGTTATACAATACTCCAAATGCGTACTTACGAGTTTTAAATGTAATACTTAACCACAGTTGTTCAATATCTTTGGTTGCATCAAAAATAGTAAAGGAAAACGTTGAACGAATATAAAAAGCAACTCCTCCACCTCTAGATTCTCTATCTCTGCGTATTACAGTGTAACCTTCAATGAAAACGTCATTATTTGTAATGGAGTTAGACAACCAGGTTTTAGTAACGGCCAACAGATCAAATGAAGACTGAAGTACGAGATCTCTAAAAGCAGTAAAATTAGTGACGAGTGAGCGAACATTTATGTGTGCACAGTTTAACTGCAGACTCATAATTCAGAAATATGCTAATAATTAAATCTAAACAAGAAACACAATGTGATACTAGATTTGCTTCAAAACGATGGGTAGGAAATTCGATTGGACCACACTTTATTTCCAAATTTCACTTTCACACAGCCGTCTCTTGACCACACGTTCCTAAACCCGAACTGATTAGCCGCATAACTGAAAATTTCGTACCGCTTTTTCGTGAGATCCTCCTTTATTACGATTTTGCTGCCCGCGAAATGTCTTCCTTTATTCATTAGGATGGATCGGTATTTGTAGGTAGCGAATTTAAGAATTACGGGGCGATGTTTTCCCTCCTGCAAAGCGCCTAGTCGATGACATCGATCTATAAACTCTGAACTAATGGTTATATCAGCGTTTTTAAATAACTGTATCAGAGTATCTTCTAAACGTTCTCCCTCTTCTTCCGGTACGCCGAAAATCCGCACGCTGTTCCTCCGCGTATACTGCTCCAGATCGTCGACGCTTTTTTCGTACGTTTTTGCAAGTTTTTTTCTCTTCATATTCTTCTTTAAAATTTTCAAATTTTAAACTTAGATTTTTAAAAACCTTTTCGGTAATCCTTGTTATAAACATAAAGCTTTCGTCGTTTAAGAAGGCAGCGATGGTTTCTTTAACAATTTCCTTAATTTCTGATCTGTTTTCACGTGTTAAGCCCATCTTTGGAAAGTACGTGTAGCATGCAATTGCTGAGACAACTATCACTGCACCTTGAACTGTAGAATGCCTGATTTATCACTTAAATGTCCAAATTTGCCAGAACACTAGCGAACGCGTGTTACTGCTCGAACGCCATCGAACGGAATCTACAGTGAAATCTCTCGTAAGCAGACACCGTGGTGCTACGATTTTTTCCGCTTAATGGAGGTGTCCTCTTAATAGAAATGCTTTAATTTTCATTTTTTTTTGTTTAATCTTTATTTGAATATAGAACGACAATGAATACATACATATTTAAATACATACAGTGCTTTCCATTATGACGCTACTGTAAAAAAGTAGTTTTAGTACATACATATCAACTGCAGCCTGTAATGAAGAAATCCTACCTCCTTTTAAACAAATGCAGCTATAAACTAAGAACACTTTGCTATAGATAAATAAAATCGTTTTTGCAGAACACTTCTTTCACTTCCGAAATTCAGATATATAACTGAGGATTAAGGTTGGAAAACAGGGCGCATATGAAAAGAGGTAATTTCCCTAGTTTCCTAGGTAGCATTTAAACAAGCAATTTATAACGCGCCCCATACCACTCATATGAAAACATGTAATTCCCTAGTTCTCTAGCATTTAAGCACATAATAATTAGTAACATGTCCGCTTAAAAGAGGGAAATTTAAAAAAATTCCAGAATTTTCCTGTCCGCGTCCTGTTATCAGAGAGTCTGCTTAATGGAGATGCCCTTGCATTTAAACTACATTGATTCCCGATGGCGCCAAGGAAAATGTCCGCTTAATAGAGGGGTCTGCTTAATGGAGTGTCCGTTATGAGAGATTCACTGTATAACATCACTATTCCAAAGAAAACCCTCAGACGTCATAACCTATTTTGTATACATCATGCAACAAATTATGGCTAAAATTCACTGATAAATAGGTACTTAAATTTAATAAATGCATGTAACTAAGAAGTTGTGGGTGTTTCTTTAACTAAATTTAGAAGTGATCTTAAATGAATGTGATGTCCATGCAATGTTATTTTGGTATGCTAAGGGTTATGTTTATGACACTATGTTATTATGTTAGATTATATAATTATAAACTGTTGTTAATGGGGTTATCCCATAAATCCATAAATAAATAAATAACTGAATTTGAATGACAATCTCCTTTTGTTCTAGATGTGAAGATATCCAACTTCTTTTGGCTCATATATCATTGAAAGAAACGTTGAAACAATTACCATTCATTAAGAAAACTATGGAAAATAAGTCTTGTAGTTCTACAGGAACTACACCATGCATATCGCAGAACATGAATAGCAATGAAAGTTTTAATAATCTATCTATTAAACAAGAAGACATCGAATTAAAGGATGAAAATTATGAAGAGAAAACATTCGACAAAGATAACATAAATACTGCTTGTAGTGGAGAGAAACCTTATAGTTGCGCCGTTTGTGAATATAAAACAGCAGTAAAAAATCATTTACTTGAACATATGAAAACTCATACAGGAGAAAAGCAATACAGTTGCTTGGTATGTGAATACAAAGCAGCACGTAAAAGTCATTTAGTTAAACATATGAAAACTCATACAAGAGAAAAGCCATACAGATGCTCAGTTTGTGAATACAGAGCAGCAGATAGAGGTCATTTAGTTCGACATATGAGAACTCATACAGGAGAAAAGCCATATAGTTGCTTAGTTTGTGAATACAGAACAGCATATAAGAGTCAGCTAGTTACACATGTGAAAACCCATACAGGAGAAAAGCCATACAGATGCTCAGTTTGTGAATATAAAACGGCAGATAGAAGGAATTTAGTTACACATATGAGAACTCATACAGGAGAAAAGCCATACAGATGCTTAGTTTGTGAATACAGAACAACAGATAGAAGTAATTTAGTTAGACATATGAGAACTCATACAGGAGAAAAGCCATACAATGCTTAGTTTGTGAATGCAGCACAGGATATAAAGGTACTTTGGTTAGACATATAAAGAATAATGCAAGAGAAAAGCCATACAGATGCTCTGATTGTGAATACTAAGCAGCTCGTAAAAGTCAGTTAGTTATACATAAGAAAACTGATCGAGGATAAAGCCATACAGATGCTCAGTTTGTGAATACAGAACAGCAGATGGCAGTAGTTTAGTTACACATATGAGAACTCAAGCAGGAGAAAAGTCATGCAGTTGCTTGGTGTGAGGAAAGTCATACGGTTGCTTGGTGTGTGAATACAGAGCAACAGATAAAAGTAATTTAGTTGAGACATACGAAAACTCATACAGGAGAACAGCCATATAGTTGCTCGGTTTGGGAATACAGAACAGCACAGAAAAAAAATTTATCACAGGAAGGAAGCCTTGGTGCAGGAAGTACTCTAACTTAAATAATCAGTGCAGTGACGCATGTGAACAATTAAAAGCAATTAATACAAACGTGCAGTGGCGCAAAGACACGGTTAATTAGTTATAAATGTAAACAATTACATTAAGGATAAGAATTTTGTAAATAATTTTAGTTGTAAGCAAATTTAGTGTTAAAAGTAATCAATTTGAACTTGATCAATATCCGTTTTTTATTAATATTCTACTTGCAATTGTTTATAATGGATTTTCAAGGAGAACAAAAGAATAAATTGTAAGAATTATTGTGTTGAAATGTGCTCCACTTTAAACGAATTTTTCATATAATAAATAAACAGTTACCAGCATAAAAAGTATACAGTTTCACTGAGTGCATGTCCAAGGGGGTGTGGTAGTATTTGCAGAGATTTCCGCCACGAAAAAAAGTGAAAAGTTCTTCAAAGCCTTGTTACGATAACCTAGCAGCCAAGTGAGTCAACACAGCCCAGAGGGGAAGGTACCAGGTCATAGAGCAGCCTTGTAAGAACGTGTCCCAGGAGTTTCATCAGGATCAGCCCCGTAGCAGCCCAAGAATTGCATCAGCGTCTCCTACAAGTTTCCGAGTCAAGATCGGGAGAGAACAGGTACCATTTATGGCTAAAACTAGCTACGTTAGGCCCGTGAAACTTACGTGTAAGAAGAGTCAATACTTAAGACAATCCAAGCATTTCCCGTGGCGGTAAAGCAAGTGCAGCTTGCAATATAGGCCGAGTCCATAATTTGAGGTTAGGCGAAACAGAATCCAGGCGACGCCACGAAAAACAATTTAAAATTTGCCCACGTCTCTTCGACGGGATCGACAATTACGTGCTGGAAAGACAAATGACAATTAATGCCGCCAAAGCATCAGAATTTAAATAATTACCGATAGAACTTTGATAAATTTCACTTTGTTTTTAAGTCACTGATCGCTAATTTGCCAGCGGGATTCATTTTGGTGTAGCATTTGACCTAATTTCGAATATTTGCTTATGCGCATTAGAGATAAGACGGAAAACAGATCCGTGCTCAAATAATTTGTACAATTACACATTCAACCAGGAACCCAACTGAGAGGAGTGATTGCTTTACGAATGAGCTAGCGTTTATCAATATTTGCAGGTAAATAGAATATAATAAAGGGCATATAACCATTTATTTTGTAGTAAAAACAACTCACTTTTAATCGTCCTAAAATTTTATAGTACAAACAAAATTTTGCATGGTGGCTCTAATCAACATTCAATTAATTAATTAATTAAATAAAGAAAGAGACCAACCATAGTAGTATATGACATCCTAGATAGGGGTTTTCGGTTCTGGGTACCCGGACTCGGACCCACCGAATTCAGTTAGGAATATCCGGTCTAAGTCTCGGCGAGACCCAAGTCAACGGGTTTTAATTTTTTTTGTAATATTAGGTACAGCTGCGGAAATATAAAGCGGTACACTAAAATTTTCCTAAGTTAAATTGTCTGAATGAATTCATTGTTGGTGCTATCCCAAGTTGCTTATATTGGATCAACAAGTTCTTTTTGGTTCATTGGTATGTGGTAGATAGGATTTCATGAACAATTAGGAAGGCAAAATTGCAATATTCAAATTGTGAAAAATTGTCTTACATGACTTGTCCCGGTTTATGTTTCCGCAGCTGTACCTACTTGTAAAATTGTAATTTATGTTGAATGGTTCTTATGTTTTAAGTTTATTATATTATATTAGTTATGTTTTTTCAGTTTCTTAGTTTTTATTTGTATTAAGAGTTCTTCCAAATATATCTCTTTTGTATAGGGGAAAGTTTTTTATTCGAAATCAAGTTATCTGCTTCTTTTTAGCTTTATAACACAGTCCAATTTGTAATGAAACAAAATATAACGAAAAAAACATTTATTGCGAATGTAATTTGAGAAAAAAAAGTGTAATCAAACTCGTACACTTTGTACTCTTTGAAAAATGGTCTCCTAATTTCGGATAGGAAGATGTCTTAATTTTAGATATCCGAAATTAGGCTACCATTTGGAAGCCCATGCTGAAACCGAATCTCTGGCCATGGGTAAAATGAAACAAAAATAATAGCAGAAATAAACTTCCTAAGGAAAGTCTGAGTTAAGGAACTCAGTGGTCCAAACAAAACAAATCGCATATGTAGTCTTTGTTGCTGTTGGCGCAATCCGCATGGTCCCATCTGAAGCACTGAATACATTTTATCCACTTTCCGTCCCGACTATCTTCTGAAAAGAGACTTCCGCAAAACATACACTCAGTATCCGCATTGTCCTCAGCATCCATATCTGAATCATAATGCCAAAATGAGTTCTTGAAAATCTGAGTCACTACTTCCACTGACTATCTCTTCTACTTTCTTTTTATTTGTCTTCTTTCTTTGCTTTCGAAATTCTTCTAACTTAGGTTTTTTCTTAGTTTCACGCAAACTTTCTTCTAGCTCATTTTTGTATGGGGTGCTGGTTATGACCCAACTGGACCCTTGGCGAGATTTTCTGCCTCGGTTGGAGATTGTGGTGGTTAAGGAGCATGATGGCATAGAACTAAAATCCGTTATTGTAAATATTGGACTATTACCAGGAGGCTGATTTTGCAGAACTTGTTTTGGAGATGTTTGCTGGAGTTGCTTTATCGGTGGTGGTGTTATTTCTCCTCTTACAGCTGGTAGTTCAGTCTCATGATTTTGTTCATTTTCTGGCGTTCTTTCCATTTGACGGTGAATTATAAAATCTGCTTCCGTGAAGATGTTCCTATTCATGGGAAATATGCCAAATTTTCGAAATCCATTCACAGAAATCTCAGCTGTTGCTGCTTAGAGATATGCAGGACACATTAGTTTGCATGTGTGAAAAGAACCTTTGTATCGGCCAGGATTCGTTCTCAACCACATTTGAATTTGCTGTGAGTAGTATGTCTTGAATGGTGACATAAAGATCAAATCCAGAGGTTGAATTTTGTGGGACGTATGAGGTGGTAGGTAGACAATGATTACGTGATTAGTCTGAGCCATATCAATCACTTCCAAGTTTCTGGTATGACTAAATGTCCGTCAAATATTAAGAGAACAGGATCACCTTCAGTTGGTTTCACATTTTTTATGAAATGTTGCATCCATTTTGAAATGAGATTGAATCTATCCTGATGGATGATTTGCAGAAATTGAGCCAGGTGGTGTACCGTGCATTAGCTCAGGCTTCATATTTTTGCGTGGGAAAACAAATAATGGAGGCACAAAACCTACAGCAGCATTCATGCACATGACAATCGGTATCAATGCTCCCTGTACGGCTGCTGTTAATGCGCCAACCTGTTTTTTTCCTTTCAATGTTAAAACGCGTGTAAACTTTGATTGGAATGAAGTAATTCCGGTCTCATGAACATTGTAGACACTTGAAGGGTTATGCTTTATTTTTTCCATAGTTGGCTTCAAATGTCAATGAACCGCGCAACCTTCTCTGGTGTAAAATCCTTAATTCTGCTTTTCGAAATCACCTTCCTTAGAGATAAATCTGGATGGCGCTGCAGAAATTTCTTGAACAATTTTTTTTTCGGCCTGTCTATTTTTTTCTGGAAAAGGATGTCTTACTCCATTTTTCAATGCTAGCTGATAAGCAAGTCTCATAATATCAACCTTGCCCAGACCATAAAATCGTTCAGTATAGGTTTTCTGTCTATTCTGATGTTACCTACTTGTTCTGGAGGAATGTTTCACTTAACGTAGTCTTCTAAGGTAGATTTTGGTACAGAAAATGTTTTGGAAGCCTTTAGATACCGCATGTCCTTCTTCCTCACAGTGTCAATTGCTTGTCGCATTTGGTTTGCATCCCATCTGTTATGCTTTGCACCCTTGCGAGGCATAGTGTCACTAATAGTAAGAAAAAAAATCGACTGAGAGTTTATATAAGCAATATACAGGTGCTTAATTTCGGATACCCGAAATTGGGAACCCTCAAGTATCCAAAATTAACAATTTTCACGTGTTAGGTTAGGTTTCTGGTAACATTCATAATTTGTGTTTATAGGTATCTAATTCCGACATGTGGATATGTTGAAATAGGTAGTAAACATAGGTATGGTGAATTTGGTAGCGAATATCCTACTTACTTACCACTGAAAACTGCAATCAAATAGCACACAAAATAAACTGTAAATCACATACAGATGTGTTTTTATTTTTTGGCCATCTGGCGAAAGCTTTTCGAAATATCGAATCATACAGAGGTGGTAACTATCGACTTCATAATAACGGAAACGTGTGGTTCAGCGTGAATTTCGAATAGTTTGCGAGAAACGTCACTATCCGAAATAAGGCACCTATCCGAAAATGGGCGACCTTCCTGTACTGTTTTTATCTTAATCTTTATCTTTAATCTTAATGATTAATGATAATATGTGTTTGTTGTAAAAATGAATTATTGATAAAACGAAAGAAAATTATGTATGCACTGTTCTTTTTTTATCTCGTTACAACACATATTACCTCCAGCGTTTTTTCATGAGTGTTTAACATGTTCATAACATTTTAAACACTTATGAAAAAACGCTGGACGTAATATGAGTTGTAACGAGATCAAGAAACTACAGTGTACTTATAGATATATATTTGAACATAAAATATCAATTATTTGGACTCGGACTCGACGGGTCCGACTGAGTTCTACCCGGACTCGACGGGTCCAAAAAGCCCGAGTCTTTCCAAACCTTAGTTCTAGTACGCACATAGACCATTCCAGGGCACCTTAGATGATTTTGTAGATGTCATCTCTGCTGTAATAAATTGGCTATAACGAACGTATTATTGACTATTGTATGTTTTTTATATCCACTCGTTTTGATGTAATACAGAGTGGCTAGGAATACTCCGGCCACGTTTCCAACTATTAACACCAGCTGTCGCTATTTTTTACGATGTTTTAAGGTCACTATATCAGTAAGGTACCGCCACTAGTGATTTTTTTATATCTATCCTTGTCGCACAGTTTTCTCCAACTGGGGATAAAAACACAATCGAAAGATCACGGCCTGCTGAAACGTTTGACAAACGTTACTGGCGTTTGTCACAATTCAGCGTGGCGTTTGTCAAATAATTCGACAGGCCGTGCTAATAGTAATTTTTGTATTAAGTGCGCGAAATGAGTGTTTTTATAATGGCGCGTGAGAATGTCAATTTTCGCCGAGACCGTTAGGTCGAGGCAGAAAAGTCATTCAAACGCGCCATAAAAACACGAATTTTGCCACGAAATAAAACAACGTTTTTTCTACAGCCGTCAAAAAAAGAATAAAAGATTCTCTGCAACAAAATCATACGTATATAGCAAATAAGTAGAGTAATATTATTATGTACGTAACGTTTTATATGTGTTGTAACTAAGGAAATGGTGTTTGTAATAATAAATTTAAAATCTAGCGCGTAAAATTTTTTTTCGTTGACCGCTTGTTAATTTCAATATTAATGAATTATTTTTCCTAAAAAAGGATGGATTAATAGACGTCATTAATACACTGTTTTTGATTAATACACTCTTTTTCATTAATTAACTGTTTTTTAAAAAAGGATGCATTAATAGATCTATTAATACACCGTTTTTGATTAATACACTCTTTTTCATTAATTAACTGTTTTTGTGATTTTGACGTCTTGATGATATTTTGCATGGAGGTTAGTTGTATTAATCAAATTTTTCGCCACAAAAAATTTTGCGGTCAACGAAAAAATTTTGTAATCAACTCGTTTGTTAATGGGCGATTAATAATCTCAACTATTAAAGGCACTCACTCGCTATCGCTCGTTCGTGCTTTAAACAGTTTCGATTATTAATCGCCTTCATTAACACACTTGTTGGTTAAATAACTATTATTTACGATCTAGTGTGTGAAACGCAATTTCACGCACCCTTATTGAAACGTTAATGTCACTTTTATGTGTCAGTTGTAGAAAAAAAAAAGCTTAGCCGCGCATGTACGGCTGAAAACCAAACTTACAAAAAGAAAATTCGGATTTAAAAAAAATCAAATATCTCGAAAACTATTCAAGATATCGTGAAATGAGTGACATATTTGGAATCAGGAGAGAAAACTACATAAAAGTGATATTAAAGCCTAAAATGTGAAAATTCGAACATTAAAGTCTAATATTTCGAAAACGGGTTGAGATATCGAAAAGCCAGTGGTGTATTCGGATTCAGGGGACAAAAATACATAGCGATCCACCATCAGTTGTATTCTGCCTTAACGGAAACCGTGCGACAGACACACAGAAAGAGCGATCATAGTAACCACTTACTTTGTAAGTTTGGTTGATAATTAGAGACCCTAGAGATGAGAGACTGGCCATTTACCGGAAGTGACTAGATTCCCCTAGCGAAATGTTAGCAGTTGTCCACAAAATGGCGAATGTGTCAACTCAACTGTGTTTTGCAGGAATTCAATCAATATAAGTATTTGAGTGTTATATAACTACTAAATAAATGCTGATAATTACTTCGACACGAAGTGTACGAAGTATTGAAATTCCCTCATATCGAAAACCACTCTGAGTCAAATATCTCTAAAATTCGAGCCAAACGACTAATGAACCCACTATATCAAATCTCCGTCTCGGCGGTGCGGATCTTTTGGTGAAGATCCCAGCCCACTAGATCAATCCCCCGTATTGGGGCGTGCCTAAACGTGCTGTGCGGGGGATGTATGTTCGTATGTGTACACGATTCCGGTCGCCAGGAACCTTTCTAAAGTCTTGGATCGTTTTCATACGATAGGTCCTCCGAAAATGAAGGCAACATCAACTTTTGAGCTATGGTCGTCGGCAAAAAAAATTTTTTTTGTTTTTTTTTTTGATAAATAACTGGTTCATACCATTTCATTGTGTTAGCGAAACGGAGTGATGCTGAGTATCGAAGTATTCTTGGAAAGCACGGAAGGACGCTTTTCTTGGGTGGGGGGTACGGTATATTTTGTATTTGTAGCAACTGTAAGTAATGTATGTACTTCCCGAAGAACGTGAAATTGAATGTTGTAAAGGATGTTGGAAGAGGCACAGAGAAAAGTGACTAACAAAGGAAGAGTGTGAAAAGCAGTTGAAATTGGCAAAAAAATTGTACATATTACTGAACAATCAAATATAAAGTTAAGGAGGAACAACAGAGCGTTAAATGACATGAACCAAAACTTGTTAGTGAGTCAAAATCGTTTGACGTTTGTGATGAAGAAAATGTTGCAGAAACGCTCGGTCACCGTGTTGATGATGCGGTGATTAGCTAATTTTCAATCTGCAGCATTTATCACGTGATAAAAAATTTGTACGAGTCCTTGCAAAGTGATCTTCCTACTTGGGACGAAGAATTTTAAAAAGGAGTGTTGGCCGTTCAAAACAATATTGTTAATGACTCGGATGAAATAGGTGTTAAAGGTCATAGAAGAGTTTAACAGCGTTTTAACTAAGAAGGATGATCAAAAACAGTTTGGGTTAGAAGTAGTAAAGACCTACCCCAAGAAATACCCAGACTGTAGCAAAAATAGGCTTTTATGCAACGTTTACATTTTATTTTTTGAAGTTACTGTGAATTCACGTCTTTATATTGTTTTTTTTTTAATACCAATTAATTCCGTATCTTTGCTATATATTGTAATAAATTTATGAACATGTAATAGTACATCTATATATTTTTTATTTTCCTCAGGTCTTCAAGATCATTGAGGCACGTCTTACGGTTATCCAATTGGTTTTAAATTTTACATGGCTTTTATTTTTCTATTTGGAAAAATGTTAAAAGGGTGAGATCGCCAGAATTTTTTAAAAATTCTATATAAATAAAGACCACCCTAGTACATATGGAATGCATTTGAGTAAAGACAGCTTTAAAATCAATGCTAGAAAATATTTTCTCTAATACAATTGCGGATAAATGGATAGTCTACCTCAGGTGATATCGGGTAACTCATCAGCGCTAAAATCAGTTTTCTTTTAATAATATGACTTTTTTGTGTTACATATCTTTACCTATCTACAAGTAAAAGAGCAGCAAGTATGTGCTTGCATTTTTCACCTCTTCCCGACTTGCACGTACACACGCAATTCCACAACCTGTACTCAACAAAAAATAGTTAATAAAAACTAGGATTATTACTAGAATACGAAATAAATATTTACCTTCATTAAAAATTAGCTTGATTTCATGTGGATAATCGCGTATTTTCGAAATTTGAAGAAAGTCCTACGATACTCTTCTCGGCCCTCATTTTACCACATTTAATAACCATTTCGGCCCCTAACACCTCCCCGCCTTCTTTTAGAGGTCGTTTACTATCTTCAAGATAGTTTAAAATGTCTATCAAAACCTTGTAACTCATTTCAGCTTAAAACAATTCACAAAACCCTTGCTGCACTGGTTTATTCAGCAGAATTGACAGAACTGATCCCGAATCAGTTCTCCATTATTAAAAGGAACAGCGTTCTCTATACTAGCCAAATTTGCCCAATTTACGTTTCTGGAACCAATAAAACATATTTTCAATTGCAATTCTTTTGTTGATAATAAGTGACACAACCTAACAGATTCCTGACTTTACAAGTGCCATTACACCAAAAAGAAAATCCCCAAAAACTAGTGTCTTCCCTATTGCACTTGGGAAATTTGTATTTGTTATCCTTATCTCACAATTTTCTCACATTCTCACGCGAGGAATGCAATGGCGGTACCTTATTGATATAGTGACCTTAGAAAATTAAATTATCTGGCCGTAGCCGATAATTTTCTTGGAGCGGCAGTGGATTTGAACTCATTAGTTAAGTTGTTGTATGTGTGGTATGTTTGCATGCAGGGAGCGTAGTGTAAGTAGCGTGCGGCGCATTACCTCAGTTGCACTTCCCGCGAGGTATGAATGGTCCTCGACACTGAAAGGTAGAAGAGGCTATAGATTATGAATGAAATTAAAATACTGAGAGCAACGAAACTCAAAGTGGACTACTGAAATTAGTTCAAGTGTAGCAACAATTGTAATATTATGCTACTACGAGAGCTGGTGGTGGTCGATTCGCATAAGTTTGACGCCAACGATGTTGCACTATTTGTACCGCCATTCTGGTAGAATGACCCATTTGCGATTGATAAAACCATTTCACAATAGCAATACGTTGTTGGAGATTTGTATTCATATCTGCTTTGATGTCAGTTTGACAGCAGAATTTAATTTTGAAATTGACATTTAAATACCTAAACATCGTACAGTGGCTATAGTATACAAGACAGTGTGGCCATACGATTGTTGGCCGCCATTTTCAGGCAAATTTTAGCCTAGAGATATACAGTGCCATTAGAAATAATAGAACGTTTTTGAATGGCCATTATTCTGGCACAAGCCATTTTAACTATTTGATGTTGGTTATACGTGCAGTGTTATGTTTTGAGGTTGACATTTATCATTGACGTTCGTTCGTTGTGCTTTAAGGTGTTGCACGAAGTTTACAGCCGGTTTTAGTAATGGTTCTGTGACCCAACATCCCACCTCCCCCAAAGGAGGATTGGAATGTGGTAAACCAGGTCGTATGGGGTGACAAGGTAGCCTGGGCTATAAACTCCTTTCTCCCTTTCAGGTCGCCAGAAGTGGACGGTATCTATCCAGTCCTACTGCAATGGGGACTGGCCTTGATGCTTGTTCACCTGGTGCGTATCTACTGGGCATGTATCGCTTTTCAATATATACCGGAGAGCTGCAGAGAAGTGGAGAAACCCGGGCGCAGGAATTATACCCACGCCAAATCATATCGTCCCATTAGTGTTATATCCTTCTTACTAAAGACGCTTGAGAGACTTTGTGAGAAAGAAATGCGGGAAAGGGTGCTGGTTTTACACCCATTGCACCTGAACCAACACGCCTATATCTCAGGGAGAATTGGCGCTACATGCTGTAGTGAAACGGATTGAGATCGCTAGACAATAAATATTGAAGAAGCCTTTGACAAGGCTTCCTTTGAAAGCATTAACTATGCTTTACGCATACATGGTGTGGCACCCACTCTCTGTGAATGGATAAAACACATGCTTACAATTTAATATAGGAGACAACTCCATTAGACTACCTCCCTCTACAATATGCCTTCAATCGACAATTTAACGTTTATGAAAATGCCGGGTTTACCCAGTATACAGATATATCAATCTTTACTGACGAATCTCAAACAAAGCATGGAACGGGAGTCGGAGTTTTCTCTGACGATCTGAACCTCCGCCAAAGCATACCACTAGGTAAAATGGCCACTATCTTCCAAGCGGAAGTAATTGGAATAATGCATGGTGCAAAAGCAATTCTTGAAAGGAAAATCGAGAATCAATGTATTGATATCTTCAGTGACAGTAGAGCCGCTTTACTAGCCCTGGGCAGTTGCAAAATTATCTCAGGTGAGGTACTGCAGCGCCGTGAAACTCTCGAGGATATCTCAAAAAATTAAGTTTGTTTCCCTAGTATGGGTGAAAAGACATGGCGGCAACTACGGCAATGAGGAGGTCGGCGAGACTGCGAAACTGGCTTCCAAACAACTTCTCTGGGGACCAGCACAATGGGCCCACTTAATGTGGGCTAACTGCGTGTGAGGTAACTCACCCTCCACATTTAATCCAGAAGCGCACACACCAACGGAAACCAAATGAAACTAGAGCCTGTTCATTTCGTTATGGACAAAACAAAACCTTTCAAATCTGACCATTCTAAAATGTCACATTTAAATACTGTGCAGCATATCAGTTTTTAGGGCAATAGATGATAAAATTTCACCCGCTTGCGACGTTAATGAATTATTTGACACTGACAATTTACAATTGTCAGATTTGAGAGGTTTTGTTTTTTCATAACCAAATAAACAGGCTCTACCAACCTCTTTGGGAACTACCTGGAAATAACTAAATATTTTGCCTGTTAATGGCGGATATGGGCGTCGACCAATAGCGGCGAAGACATCCCAATGGCCACACTGTCTTGTATATAGCCACCAGGACCGCGCCAGCATCAATGGCCGCCTGTGTGCAGAGCCAAATTTGCCGCCCCAAAATTTACATTTTTGTTGTAAAGTATAAATTTTATGTAGTATATACCTAGTTTAACTGTAACAAATCAAATTAATTCAAGTGAAAAACAAAAATTTTAAAAAAGTTTTATTAACAATAAAATTTACAAAAAAAAATAGTGGAATAAAATTAATAAAAAAACAAAATTTTAGAAAATTATAAAAAAGCAACTTTCCTAGCTCTTTTCTCCGCAAATTCTTTAATTACTAATTCTAAATCGATGGAATCCATCGTGTCGCTTTCTATTGCTATTATAGACAGATTATTTAATTTGTTTTGTGACCAGAGCTGGGCAGTAATTACTTTTTAATTAAATTACTAATTAAATTCTTTTTTGTGTATTTGCCTTGAAATTGAATTACTTTTCAAAATGCGGTAATTGTAATTGGGAATTGTGATTTTTGTTAAAAAGTACTTGAAAACTACTTTTTGAAAGTAATTAATTACTACATTCCATTACTCAATTACTTTTGTGTAATTAAATTACTCTAAAGTATTTAAATTACTTTACAAGTATTTGAATTACCTGTGGTAATTGAAATTACTCGAGGTAATTGAATTACTTTGTGGTATTTCAATTACTGAATTACTGACCTCGATTGGGTGCCAAATCTCCAGAACGAAAAAAAATAAGAGAAGTTAAATATTAAGCAAACCGCAATAGAGTGTCCCCGACAATAGAAGCCTAATTTATCTGGCGAGTTGAAAACAGCAACAACAACCATTTTCTACGACGCGTCACGAGCAGTGTTGCCAGATTTGGGGACAAGTTCCTAATTCTAGGGGATCTGAAGAGGCTGTTAACGACAAACTTTAGTAAAATGTGATTAGCTACTTTTCTAGGGTTTTTACGTACAATTTGGAGGGAATATTATTGAATCAATTTAATTCTGTTGAAGGTATCGAACTTTAATAGTGGTTTATTGTTTGTTTTCAACTCGGTAATCTGATCGCGGATACTATGCGTCAGATTTGCGCCTGAAAATTCCCTTATCATCGCTTCAGAAGGAATGATGTTTATGTCACGTATTTGCCATTATTAATCTCTGCGAATCCAAACCGCAGTCTTTGCAATACTTCGCAAAGTCGACAAATAAAGTCCTGTTGACCGCCGATTAGGTTTGGATTTTGGACGCTTAATTTACTTTTTTATAGTGTGAAGTACCGGCTCGTTTGAAAATTTTGTTCGTGTTTGGTTATTTTTTTTAAGTGAAATTATAAAACAGACGTTCGCTGGATCGGAAATAAGACTACCCAAAAGGGTTCTACTTTCCTCACAAAAAACATCTATTTTACAGATTTAGAGATAAAATCAGCTAATTTAATTTTTTTTAACAACGTATGTCAAAAATGTTGTCGTTTTTGTCATTACACATAATTAAAATTATCTTTATTTAAAAATATCTTTTACGTTTCGCTAATTCATTATTAGCTTCATCAGAAACATTGGTTTAAAATATAGGACAAAGGGACATTTACTATAACAATCTGTAAAATATAGGTATATGTTAGTGTTTGGACTTGTGAAAGAATAAGTATCCCCAATTATGTCAATTTACTTGTCTTTTGTTTTCAAAAAGTTTTAGTAGTTGAAATGGTAACATCTTTTATTGTTGATACGATCTCGTTAGATAAAACATTCTTAGTTTTCATAGTTTGTAGCTGTTTTTGTATCTGCTGTACAAATTCTTATTTCACTCAGCGGTTTTCAACTAGGTTTATCAGTCACCTGTCAACTTTCAACAGTCCCTGATCAACACCAAATTGAAATTTTGTTTTAAAATTTCAAGTTACCTAATACATTTTTTATAGCTATTTGTATTACTAGGGAGTAAAATGCATCATTCCCTCCCGCGGATGTAGTTTAATTCTTCAGCGTTAGCGAGAACAGTACCT
This sequence comes from Agriotes lineatus, assembly GCA_940337035.1. Classification (NCBI taxonomy): domain Eukaryota; kingdom Metazoa; phylum Arthropoda; class Insecta; order Coleoptera; family Elateridae; genus Agriotes; species Agriotes lineatus. The sequence goes on along the minus strand of CALNHX010000605.1, from coordinate 150,722 downwards.
AATCAATTGTAATCATGCAAGGGAGGAAATTACGTTTTAGTCCAGAATTATACATTCAACACATACATTTTTTGATGTGCCAATCTCTTGTATTCAGCTGCATTCAAAAATATTTAAATATGAAAACCAGGAGGTTAGTTGATTTATTATTAATCACATTGCCTCCCGTCTCTAATGGCATCGGTAGTCAATATATTATATTTCCTCCCACTGCCATTGGAAACCGACCAGGGAACCAAACGTATATTTTCGGGAAACCCCTAATAGGCGACACAAAATGTTACTTTCGTATATAGGGGTAAATTTTTTTTTTATCTATTAGCAACATGATATTGTACATTTTCGTCATAGAAACAAAATATGAAAAGCTACTCATAACTCCCACGGGACTTGTCAAATTATTTCTCCCTCAAACTCATGGTAACAATGCAACTACAATTAACGTTTTAGCAACCATACAATGAGGCAATCCTTGATGTTACTTACATATTCTAGTTTTAAATGTCATTATGACATTTTGAAATTTCATACTATTTTTACGAATATGCTAGTAGAAAAAATAGTGTATGCACCACGGGAGATATTCATGTTCTTTACCTTCGGTTGACCCAGAGCCCTCGGTCTGTAACACATGTCAACCTCAGGGAAAAACATATTCATATCTCCCTTAATGTATAAATATCTATTCTAACTGAGCCAACAAAAAATACTCAAGTTGCGCCAATTGAATCACCACGTAGTGTTCTACAAAATATAAATAGAAATTTGCTGTCAAACAATTACAAAATCCGATGCTCCACCCTGTATACTTAGGTAAGTTACATATTTTCGTCATGCAGCCTCATGTTAGGCGTATTTAATAGTACATTGTTCTACAAGTTAAGAAAAGTGAGAGTTTTTCAACGTTTAATTTACTAGCGAGCGATGCAAAACGAGTGGATTAATTTATTACGAACATGGAAAAATTACTTTATTCGCAATCACATTGTAATGTGTCAATTTCATGACATGACAACAGCTGGGAACTAGATGATTACTTGAAACTAGCCAGGAAATTATTACATACCCCGAAAAATATTACATACCTGAAGAGTGGGGTGTTTCCATGGTAACAAAACATTGAGTGGGTTGTTTCCATGGTAACAAAAATATTAGCTACATCAAGATATCTAGTTATTATTCAGAATTCAATTGTAGTTATTTTTAAAATTAGATGATTGCAAATAAAATACTATACATACCACGGTGGAAAGTTTCTTCCCTGTCTCGAGATAAAGTTAACCTCGACGCTACGCGTCTCGGTAAACTACCTAATCTCTCGACAGTAATGAAACACTTCCCACCTCGGTATGTAATATACTATTTATAACATATTCAGCTTGCTATTTTTTCTAATATAATTACAAAATGTAGCCAAAATGAAATTCGACATTTCTTCATATTAAAAAAAAAATTTTTTTATATCGGCAGTGAAGAACGTCGAAATCATAACCATTTGAGCAACCTCCTAAAAAGAAAAGTAAGGGAAATAAAAAATCAAGAAATTGAAACATACCTTGGCACACTAAGAAGAGATGATAACTCAATTTGGAAAGCAGCTAAAAGTTTCAAACGCCCGCAGATCCACATACCTCCTATACGAAACCAAACGGAACAGTGGGCAAGATCGGACTTAGAGAAATCCAATGTTTTCGCTCAATACCTAGCAGAAGTGTTTAATCCTTATTCAAATGAAGCCAATGCGGAAGTGGAAGAATATCTAACAGCGCCCCTACAATTATCATTACCCATCAAGGCCTTTTCACCTCAAGAAATAGTACAAGAAATAAAATATCTGAATAGCAAAAAAGCACCCGGCTATAATCTTATAACGGGAAAGGCACTGAAAGAACTGCCTAGAAAAGGTATTACTTTGCTAACCATACTTTTTAATGCAATTCTTCGTCTGACTTACTGGCCATCGCAACTCAAATTTGCTCAAATCTTTATGATATTAAAACCAGGGAAGCCACCAAATGAGGTGAATTCTTATAGACCCATCAGTTTACTATCAGTGATCTCCAAATTGTTAGAAAAATTAATTCTCAAAAGAATACACGCCCATACTTTTTTAGAAGAGTTATTACCACATCACCAGTTCGGTTTCAGGCATGAGCATTCTACCATCCAACAATGCCATCGCTTAGTTGACGTAATAAACAAAGCAATGAAAGACAAGAAATATTGCTGTGCAGTCTTTTTAGATGCTGAACAAGCCTTCGATAAAGTCTGGTATCAAGGGCTACTATTCAAAGTTAAAAAATCCTTTCCCCACCAGTATTTCCTTCTTCTTAAGTCCTATCTCGCAGATCGTTACTTTCAAGTAAAGTCCGGTTGTGAAGTATCAGATATTATGCCAATAAACTCCGGTGTTCCGCAAGGTAGTGTTTTTGGACCTCTGCTCTATCTAATTTATACTGCAGACTTACCCACATCTGAAAAGACTGTAGTAGGAACCTTTGCGGATGATACCGCTATTCTCTCCTGCCATGGAGACCCACAAACAGCAAGCTATTATGCACAAGATCATATAAGCTCTGTCAGTAATTGGTTGACAAATTGGCGTTCAAAGGTCAACGAATCAAAATCCGTTCAAGTCACGTTTGCCCTGAGAAGACAGCAATGCCCACTTATATCAATTAATGGCATTGAAATACAACAGTCCAAAGAAGCGAGATATCTAGGTATGCACATGGATAGAAAACTTACATGGAAAACACACATCAGCAAAAAAAGAAAAGAAATTGACTTAAAGGTCAAAAAACTTTACTGGCTTATGGGCAGAAACTTTCATATGAAAACAAGATTCTACTTTATAAGACAATCATCAAACCTATATGGACGTATGGTATCGAACTGTGGGGATGCTCCAGTTCCTCAAATGTAGACGTGCTACAGAGATTTCAATCTAAAACTCTGCGTGCCATAGTTGATGCCCCGTGGTACGTATCTAACCGTACATTACATGAAAATCTAAGGATACCATACGTCAACGAAGTCATACATCACTACATGACCAACCATATGCGTAAACTTCGAGCTCATCCCAACCCAACTATTCGGCCTCTATTAGACAATACCTATCGAAGACGCTTGCGTAGGAAGTGGACAATAGACTCAATAACATAGGTTTAGATATGCTCAAAATTCTTTACAGTGTTTGTGTAATTCAAGTCATTGTATAATTATTTTATAGTATAAGGTAACGCCACTGGCCGATACACTTAGCATGCCATGTACATAGACAAAAAATTAGCTTATGGAATGTATATATACATGTAAGTTGTTCCGATTGCTAATAAATAAGTGAAAAAAACAATTTAGCGCTGATGAGTTACCCGATATCACCTGAGGTAGACTATTTATTTATCCGCAATTGTATTAGAGAAAATATTTTCTAGCATTGATTTTAAAGCTGTCTTTACTCAAATGCATTCCATATGTACTAGGGTGGTTTTTATTTATATAGAATTTTTAAAAAATTCTGGCGATCTCACCCTTTTAACATTTTTCCAAATAGAAAAATAAAAGCCATGTAAAATTTAAAACCAATTGGATAACCGTAAGACGTGCCTCAATCATCTTGAAGACCTAGAGGAAAATTAAAAATATATAGATGTACTATTACATGTTCATAAATTTATTACAATATATAGCAAAGATACGGAATTAATTGGTATTAAAAAGGAAAACCATATAAAGAATACGTGACTTCACAGTAACTTCAAAAAATAAAATGTAAACGTTGCATAAAAGCCTATTTTTGCTACAGTCTGGGTATTTCTTGGGGTAGTTCTTTACTACTTCTAACCCAAACTGTTTTTGATCATCCTTCTTAGTTAAAACGCTGTTAAACTCTTCTATGACCTTTAACACCTATTTCAGCCGAGTCATTAACAATATTGTTTTGAACGGCCAACACTCCTTTTTAAAATTCTTCGTCCCAAGTAGGAAGATAACTTTGCAAGGACTCGTACAAATTTTTTATCACGTGATAAATGCTGCAGATTAAAAATTTGCTAATCACCGCATCATCAACACGGTGACCGAGCGTCTCTGCAACATTTTCTTCATCACAAACGTCAAACGATTTTGACTCACTAACAAGTTTTGGTTCATGTCATTTAACGCTCTGTTGTTCCTCCTTAACTTTATATTTGATTGTTCAGTAATATGTAAAATTTTTTTGCCAATTTCAACTGCTTTTCACACTCTTCCTTTGCTAGTCACTTTTCTCTGTGCCTCTTCCAACATGCTTTACAACATTTCAATTTCACATTCTTCGGGAAGTACATACATTACTTACAGTTGCTACAAATACAAAATATACCGTACCCTCCACCCAAGAAAAGCGTCCTTCCGTGCTTTCCAAGAATACTTCGATACTCAGCATCACTCCGTTTCGTTAATACAATGAAATGGTATGAACCAGTTATTTATTAAAAAAAAAAAAATTATTTTTGCCGACGACCATAGCTCAAAAGTTGATGTTGCCTTCATTTTCGGAGGACCTATCGTATGAAAACGATCCAAGACTTTAGGAAGGTTCCTGGCGACCGGAATCGTGTACACATACGAACATACATCCCCCGCACAGCACGTTTAGGCACCCCCCAATACGGGGGATTGATCTAGTGGGCTGGGATCTTCACCAAAAGATCCGCACCGCCGAGACGGAGATTTGATATAGTGGGTTCACTAGTCGTTTGGCTCGAATTTTAGAGATATTTGACTCAGAGTAGTTTTCGATATGAGGGAATTTCAATACTTCTTACACTTCGTGTCGAAGTAATTATCAGCATTTATTTAGTAGTTATATAACACTCAAATACTTACATTGATTGAAATCCTGCAAAACACAGTTGAGTTGACACATTCGCCATTTTGTGGACAACTGCCAACATTTCGCTAGGGGAATCTAGTCACTTCCGGTAAATGGCCAGTCTCTCATTTCTAGGGTCTCTAATTATTTTTATCTACGACCACTACTAAAAGTAGGCCTTTTAGCGCTAGCTTGTTTCACTAAAAGTGACGTTTTATAGTTTACCGTGTTTAAAGAAATCAGCTGTTTACTTTTAGCACACGGGCTAAAAGTGAAGTGAGGTTACAAAACTACAATTTCGAACTGCAAGTGAAGTTGTAAAGCTATTCTAGTTGCTTCTTGCGTTACAGGTAAAGCGTTTTTGAAATAATTAAAGCGTTATGTAATGAATACGGTCATATGTGGAGTATCAATAATTACATTTCGTAACTCACCTTGACAGCACGGGCGTGGCCAAACAATCGCCCGCGCGGCGTAGCCTACTGTTCATTATGACATAAATTAAACGTGTCGCAGATGCGAACGTTTCTTAAATCGATATTTATGGATTAATAACGGTAAAATTAAGGTCGTAGATAAAATATTGTATGCAACGCGTGCTAAAAGTAGTTTATGAGCGAGACATGTTATGAAACTCAGCCTTCGGCTTCGTTTCATAATTTTCATGTCTCGCGCATAAACGTCGACTTTTAGCACTTGTTGCATAAATAGCTATTTTCTACAACTGACACATAAAAGTGACATTAACGTTTCAATAAGGGTGCGTGAAATTGCGTTTCACACACTAGATCGTAAATAAAAAATTTTACGCACTAGATTTTAAATTTATTATTACAAACACCGTTTCCTTAGTTACAACACATATAAAACGTTACGTACATAATGATATTACTCTACTTATTTGCTATATACGTATGATTTTGTTGCAGAGAATCTTTTATTGTTTTTTTGACGGCTGTAGAAAAAACATTGTTTTATGTCGTGGCAAAATTCGTGTTTTTATGGCGCGTTTGAATGACTTTTCTGCCTCGACCTAACGGTCTCGGCGAAATTTGACATTCTCACGCGCCATAAAAAAACACTCATTTCGCGCACTTAATACAAAAATTACTATTAGCACGGCCTGCCGAATTATTTGACAAACGCCACGCTGAATTGTGTGACAAACGCCAGTAACATTTGTCAAACGTTTCAGCAGGCCGTGATCTTTCGATTGTGTTTTTATCCCCAGTTGGAGAAAACTGTGCGACAAGGATAGATATAAAAAAAATCACTAGTGGCGGTACCTTATTGATATAGTGACCTTATAATTTTCTTTATTAAAGCGCCATCTCTTGACCGCCGCAAGAAAAGTGGCCGGGGTTTTCCTAGCCGCTCTGTATACACGGTTTTCAAAGTTAAGTCGGCACTATTGCTAACTTCGTTATTATTGGAGCTACAAAGTCAGTTAAATAGGCAATCTAGTAGTAACGGGTGTCTTAAAATGAAATACATCTAGTATGCTTTGAATTTCCCATAATGCAATCTAAAATTTTACTTGAAATTGGCAAGACTGTGTGTATGTCAAATTCCAGGTAAGTAGGTTAGGTTTTGCGTCATTTTTGACACAGACTAACGCAAAACCTAACCTACTTACCTCGAATTTGACATATAAGGTACCTGCGGCAAATAAGGCCCACTTAAGAAAAAAACTGCTTTAATTCCAGAAAAAGGCAAAAAATAATTAACAAAATCAAGATTATATTAATTCGGTCTATCGTAAACGCAACTAAAGCTAGATTTGCAGTTTTAAATTTGTGTGAAACTTTGAACATGCTTTGGGTTAACCTACAGTGTCTAGGTTAAAACCCAGATACTACTACCGTCCGTTTAAACATACAGGCTACAGTTTTCTGTTTTAAAATAGTAGGAAATAATTTTCAAAGGTGCCGCCACTTGTACCAAATTCTCATAGATATATTAAACAAGATACAGCCATGCGGCGACATAGTTCAAAATGACGTACCTTCTATTGCTGTCACTATCAGTGCTTGAATTACGTATAGCGCTATCCTTTAGAGAGGTACCATTGCTTGCATAGAAAAATGTGTTGGTGGCACTGTAAGTCTATGTCAAATTCGAGGTTACCAGGTTAGGTTTTGCGTCAGTTTGTGTCAAAACTGACGCAAACCCTAACCTGCTAACATCGAATTTGACATAGACTTACAGTGCCACCAACACATTTTTCAAAATAGAATTTTTTACTGTCCCACTTTTCTATGCAAGCAATGGTACTTTGATGCGATATTGAAAGAAATTCGGACAAAATACATTTAACTTGTGTTACATGGTGCCAGAAATAGTCTTTGTTGTCTCAATATAGCAATCAAAACCACGAAAACAGCAGTTTGACTGGTAAATCTGCATGTTCAAAATTATAAGGAAAATATGTAGAAGGATTGTAATTGGCCTCGGATTCTGCATTTTAGCCCAAAACAGTGGGTATTAAATAAATAGTCGTGTTTATTTGATTGTGCATTATGTTTGATACTAGCTGAAACCCGCGGCATATGCCGCATTTAAAATATACGACAAATCTAATAACTTTTGTTGCACTAAAGAAAGTTTTAAAAGCACGTTACAGATTGGAAATATTTGGATAGCCTCCAGGCCACTTTCTTCCTACATATTGGATACACCAATACTGCTGAATTGAATAATGTCTTCTTTTTTCTGTTCAGTATTAAATGCTAATTATTGTTACAATGCTATAAATCCAGTTAGTGGAAATGTCACTGGGACAGTTTCTAAAAACTAAATTCCTGGAATTTGCTGATCTCTAAAAGCACTATATTTAGACAAACCTACAATTTTCTGAAAATAGGGACAATTAAGTACTTATCTGCTTTTGGAATATCCCAAATATAAAGGAAATATTATGTTTTATTGTTATGATGGATAATTTGTATACGTATTTAAGTGTCTAATTCCTATTCCAAAAACTCAGGTAATCAACCCCACTTGTAAAACAACCTGATATCAGCAACATTATTGCTTAAAGTTCTTGGTGTTCAGTCGCTTTTGTAATTTTGTCTTGGTATATTGTTTATTTGGCTTGGTGTCGTGTTCTTATAAGTGGTGTGTGAATCAACATTAGGGTGACCACCCGTCCCGATTTACCCGGGACAGTCCCGTGTTTGATGACCAATGTTCCGGTCCCGAGTTGGTATCGCCCGTGACATAACATTTCCCGATAGAGGGTAAATTTATTTCCCCCCTTTATTTCATGTATTACGACTTCATTTCGTCAGCAAAAGCAATAGCTGACAAAATTTTTTAGCTCTTTGAAAAAGCACAATCTTCCAAGTAATAGAATATCAGCATTGTCTGCAGATAATGCAGCCGTAAATTTTGGAAAACAGAACTCCGTCTTTAAAATACTATCTCTCGAAAATGATAAACTCTTAGCTGCACATTGTCCAAGATTTTAAGATTTTTACTTCCTCTTACGAAAGGAAGTATTGGGTTCACCCCAAAAATTCTAAATTGAGTTTTCCACAGATTTAAAGTCCCCTGAACCCAAAATACATATTTTTGTTCATTGGTCTGTCATTCTGTCTGTGTATGTGTGTCTGTCTGTCTGTGAACAGAATATCTCAAAAACGAAAAGAGGTATGGCGTTGAAACTTCATAAATAAGTTTTGTGTACTATCTAGATGCGACAGCAAGCTTTTGAAGAAAATTTTTCAAAAACAACTCTTAAAACGATTTTTTTTCAAACTTTACATGTTTATTACATTTTTAATTTATATTGATGAAAGATAGGTGATTTTCCAGTTGAATACCTCCAACGATTTTTTTTAACTTTACATTTTTACTACATTTTTAATGTGTATTGATGTGAAATAGGTGATTTTCCAGTTGAATACTTCTAAAGTGGGTTTCTTTTGTTTTTTTTTGCTATTTTTTTTATTAACTCCCATTTTAAATAAAACACCCGGTATATTATTACATTTTTGAATTCACCTTAAAATTCTAGAGAAAATTTGTCTCTTCAACTAACGCTCTATTTTGTACCGTTTTTGTAGTATTTGTAATTTTTGAAAATTTTGACAAATGGCTAAAAATTAAAAATGAAATTTTTGACTAATTATAAGAACACTGTAAAAGGAAGTTGTGTGAGTGTATCACACCAGATTTTTATGCTTGGAGTTGCGTCGCGTGGTATTGTTTTGTTTGTTGATTTAGCGTTTTTAAAGTTATTTTAACAGTTTTAAGTGTAGTTAATAGTGGTTAGTAGTGTTAGAAATATTATATAGTGACATTATTGTTTAAGAACTAAGGTGTTGTTATTGAAGAAAGAGATTATTAGTGGGTAGGTATTCTCCAGCATACATGGCCAACTTCTATTTTAAATAAACGCAATTTTTTGAAAGGGGAAGAAAATGGAGCTGAGCAATTATTATTTAACCCTCGAGGAAGCACACCGAGATAGATACATGTCGAAAATATCAACAATTGAAGTTGATCCTTACTTAATCGCATTAGAAGATTGCTCGACCGAGATTGAAAGTTTCCCGAAAGTTTTTTATCCGGATTTATTTAATTATTTAGTGTACGCCAAAAGTGCATATACATGTGAACAAATGAAAGCCTACAAAAGTCTCGAGGCATATAATCAGGCAGCTTGTGGCTGGGTAAAGATTTGCGTGAAAACCTTTGGGTGTTGCGTGCTTGTATTAGGAAAAGTAAGAATTTAATATATTATAATGATAATTATGTACTTAACTATATTGTTTGTTGTAGGTGTTGCACTCTCAACGTCTAAGAGAGAAGTTGCTATTGCCGTGGATAATTGCGAAGAAGGACGGTGAAATTGTGTCTGCGCATTGCGACTGAGTTGCTGGGCTTGGTGAAAGCTGTACACATGTGGCAGCAGTGCTATTTTGTCTAGAGGAAGCTGTGAGGAAGTTGGAGCAAGTTAGTTGCACGGGTAAAACGGCATATTGGATGCCCCCAACAAATAAGCCTGCCGATCCAAGTCGTGGGGTGGACTTGGACACGATCAACCTCTGCGATGTAGAGACAAGGAGAGAACAGTTGTACCCTCAATGACTGAAGATGAGAAATTCGATTTACTTCGAAATTTGGCAAACACTTCTCAAGGTTCGGTACTGCATACCGTCACGAAGCCCTTTTCTGAGCGGATTTATGCTGAAATTGAATACAAGAAAAAATTTACGATTATGGTACATTATAAGGAGGAGCACGAGAACAAAACATTACGTGAACTGCAAGAAATAGGTAATTATAGTTAAATACATTTTTTGTCTGTAATTTAATTAAATTTAATGAGAATAACATTTACCTAATGTAACAATTTTCAGGTTTGTCCGCAGATCTGTCGGTACCCAACCTAGACTGCAGAAATATTGAAAAGGAAACACGACTGCAGTCCAAATCAAGAGCTTGGTTTTTGTATCGAGCTGGAAGAGTGACAGCTTCTAAATTTAAAAGCTGTTGCAGGACCTCCGTGGATAAGCCATCCATGTCAGTAATCAAGTCCATCTGCTATCCCTCTCAATATAAATTAAAGGTGAAGGCCCTAGAGTATGGATGCGAACATGAGATGCAAGCCGTTGCTGATTTTACTAAAAAAATGCAGGAGACGCATGAAAATTTTGGAGCGGACAAGATGGGTTTGTTCATAAATTCCAATTACCCATATTTTGGTGCATCTCCAGATGTAGTTGTACAATGCGATTGTTGTGGTATGGGTCTTCTCGAGGTGAAATGCCTATATTGTGCAAGAGATAGTGGTGTAATTGAATTGATGGAAGAGAAAAAGAATTTTTTTTTGAAGTTTAAGGATGGTGAAGTGACAGTTTCAGAAGACCATGCCTATTATTATCAGGTGCAAATGCAACTTGCTCTTACGAAAGTAGACTATTGCTATTTACTTGCGTGGAGTAAGGAAAACTGTACTTTCACCAAAATCCAATTCAACAGCGTATTTTGGGAACGTGAAAGCGAAAAAGCAAAAAATCTGTTTTTTAAAGTACTTTTTCCTGAGGTACTGGGAAAGTATTTTACAAAAGCGGAAACAAAAGCAGACGAAGCAGAAGTAGAAAAGCAGGACAATGACTGGGAAGATGCAAGATGTCCTGTAGAGTTATATGATGAAGTTGTTCTAACAACATCAGAGGACGAAACAAATGGTGCTGCAGAATTGCTACAAGCCGATCCAAATAAAGTTTTGTATTGTGTGTGTCGGCAAGAAGACGATGAGAAAACGCCAATGATAGGGTGCGACTCCGGGTTCTGCAAAATCGAATGGTACCATTTGAGTTGCCTAGGTTTAAAAACAACACCTGATAATAATCCGTGGATTTGCAAGTTTTGCAAATAAACATTTATAACTCTTTCTGTAGGTTTAACATACAGATTTTATGAAATGTAATGCTTTTTTGTGAGCTAAGTAATATGTAAGGTATTATAATAGCTATTATATTAGTATTTATTTGTTGGAATTAAATAAAAATAATTTGCTTTTAACAGTTTTTTATTTGAAATATTTAGTCAAGTGGAACAATTCCAGGACACAAATTTAATAATACTAAACAAACCACTACTATTTTATCAATAAATGCAAAATCATCGTCCCCCTTTTTCAGGGCTACTAAAGGGAAAATTTCGTGCAATATTTTAAATTTTAATTTCAAAAGCCCTATCACTCTCTCGATGTGAATTCGTACGCTTGCTAATTTCCTTGTCGATTCTACCTCTAGAGCATTCAACTGTTTTCTTTTTTTTTAAAAGCAGGGCACTGTACTTCTGCACAATAGATTTTAACTGAATCTTCTATGGCAAAACCTCGATCAGCTACGACTAAGTCGCCCGGCATTAATTTGTCGAGAAAGCCACAGGTTTCAGTGATAAACTTATCACTTGCGCGACCCCCATACGCATTTGAAATAAACATTATAACTCCTTGCGGAGTAATGCCTATTAAAAATTTCATCGTGTGATGGTGCTTATGAGACCAAGTTTTTGCAGCTGCCTCTAGATTTGAGGGTTTCTCAATAAAAACCTCGAAACAATCAATTATCACTGTAGTGCGTAACTTAAAAACATTTTTAAATGAACTGGGCATGTTCATTTGTATATCCTCTCTGCTTGGCCATTGTATAAAACACTTTAGTCTGCAATAAAGAATTTCGACAACCCTTTCAAATGTTTGTGCCGCTGTTGTACGGTGGCACTGAAATCTATTGCCCAGATCAGTAAACGCTAAATTTAGCCTTAATTTCATTAAACCTAACACTAATTGTTGAAATTTTGTCAAACTGCCTTGTCCTGAAAGGTAAGGCTCTACTACTTTATAGACATTTTCTAAATATACATATTCAGGAAATCCTGTATAATATAATGTATTACTATCACTATTTTTGAAATAGTCCTGGTCCAACTTATATTTTTTTAATTCCTCCCTTAACGAATCAATTTCTTCATTTGCTTTACGAAGCCCAAATTGAAGCTGCTCGTGGGTGATCTCCGCTGGAACATCAACATCCATACTTTCTTCTACGTCTTCTGGTGGATTAATAGGTATTTGTTTAGTCTGTAATCAATTAAAACTGTAATACCTACTTTCAAATATAAAAAGTATAGCATTCAGATTCAGTACTAACATGCACAAAATCGAGCACTAAAATCAATCGATACATACCTTAGCATCACGATCTTTCAGTCTTTTAAATCTAACTGTTGATTTCACCTGGAGGGATGTTGTGTGGCCCATACATTTTGTGGGTACCCAATCGGGGTTGTCTTGGTCAAACAAAGAAGCCGGTTTTTCTGAAGAGGAAGTCATTTAAATTACAAATTCGACATTTTTCGCTACTACTATCTATTTCTTACCAGAATGAAAATGGAGTGAACATACACGACCATATTTAAGTTTTGATTCTGTCAAATCGTCTCTCTTGATTGCAGCAATCCATTTTTTTCTCCGTAACTGCAAGAGTTTGGAAACTTTTCTGCCACTGGTGAAAATTGAAGGAATTCTGTAAAAAATATCAAATCATAATAAAGAAAACAATACAGATCGTGAAATAAACTATTTAATTTATATACTTATTTACCTAAAGAAACGAATCAATGGTGCATCCCTGGCTGCATTACTACCACACTTTACCACCATACAGAACGAAGGCATTTTAAAAACTGAACAAATAAACACTTATGGCAATAAAAATATTTAAATAATCCTTTGGCAGCCAATTCTAATTAAAAAACTAAATATTTTTGCAAGTATAGCACTCCGAAACTACGGTTACCGTAATGTTTACATTACAATTTTAGGTTATTTTACCTCCAACCTCGAATTGTGGTCACGTGATGCACGACGCCTTTTCTTCCTAGAGGTAGTAAAGTCCACTTGCAAAAAGTTTATAACCATATTTTTGTACAAAGCTCCGAATTTAGGTTATTTGCAGATTTAATATTTATGTGTACATAGTACAAACATTCCTGTGTAATGTAAAAAATGTGTGTAGGCCCTAACAAGAGCATTAATTGTTCTCTCCTTCCATATTACTGGCTCTTAGAAAATATCAAGACCACGTCCACAATCGTAACCACGCATAGACCACGAGTTGAAATGTTTGACCTTGGGAATTGTTCTGCTTTATTATAGAGTTATGATGATTATGATATTAGTTACAATGAGAGGACAGCATATTGTAAGACCTAAAAACCATGGTACAACTTAAGGAAAATCTGAGGTTGAAAAGCCTGGAAAAATAATAGGAAAGACCAGGACACACCCGCAGTTTTGAAGCAAGACAGAAAGCAATCTAGAAACTAATTAACGGCGTCCATACAGCGTCGGACTGGCAAAATTTGGCCTACCGGGCAAAGGATGCATGTGGCCTCCACATGTAAAACTAAGAGTAGGGGGGGGGGCACAGCCCCCCGGGAGAGTCCGGGGGCAAAGCACTGCTGCAGGCGAAATTTTTATGATTGTAGGGAGCTCGAAGGCCCAAAACGCACCCCTCTTACCAGTAATGGCGCAGTACAGTAATGGCACGTGAAAGTACAACAAAATCAATAACTACGATAAAGAAAACGATGGAGGAATGAAAATAGTATATTACTTTACAAGGGATGTAGGTAAGAGTTACACTACCGAGGACCGTTTGATGCCTGAGTGAGCGAAGCGAACGAGGGTAGCAAGGTTCGAGGTAGTGTAAATCTTCCTACATCTTGTGTAAAGTACATAATTTTTTTCACTGCCAATATTTCTTTTTGTAAAGTAAATGGTAGGTAATAACCTAATAGCCTTATAGCGCTGTGCGTTTTGTTTGACAGTTATAAACGCACTGTGAAAAATTCTTGGAAAAAATGCGTGAATACGATTGCAAATGCTGTTTTGTGAGCTTTGTGCTTGTATTCTGATTAAAAATAGATAATAGTACGAACGACAATGGTTTTCTTCGTGTTAACCAAGTGGCAGACATGGCATCTTATCAGTCGTAATACATGCGGGATGTAAGTAATTCACTTCTCTAGGGAAGTAAGTACATTGTCATGGAAACTGTAACAATTTTTGTAAATGTAGCCTACATCCCTCAAACTTGACAGTGTACTGTACAGTGTACTACACTTACAAAGAAGATAGTGAAAAAAAAATATGTATTCTAATAATTTTAAAATTTAAACATGAAACAAGTTAACAAAAAATAAATAAAATAGGAAGGAAGTAGGTAATTATTCTATTCTTATAAACTGACATTCAAACAAATAACAAAAAAAATTCTTTATCTATTATGGTTTATAAACTTTGAGTTTGGAACAATTATAAATAAAAAATATAAATAATAATGATCACAAGCTTTGACCTTATAGGAATTTTTACACTCTATTCCATTATAATAATTATACTTAACAATATGAATCACATCAATAATTTTTATTTTCAAGAGACTGATCTATTTGGCAACGTGTCAATGATTTCGTCGAAATTCAAGCTTTGGAGTAGATCACACTGCACATTCTAACCTTTCTTGTGATAAAGAAGCTCTTAGCCTATTTTATTAGAAAATACGCCTTCACAGGTTACTTGGGTGCATGATAATGTCAATAAGTATTTGTAGGCTAAGTACAAATTGCTATATGTAAAAGCGTGCAAATTATATTTGTGTATAATTTTAAAGCAACAATTCATACAACCCGCACAATCACCCTCTGTCCCCTCATCAATGTAAATATTTTAATGAAAATTTGGATCTTCTTCGGTGTCATTTTCGTTGTCATCACTATTAGTGTCGTGATTGGTTGAGTCACAGTCACCATAGGCTGGGATTTTTCTTTTTGTAAAGTGAAAAAAATTAAAAATTAATCAATTCTTGTGGGATGTTTTTTTAGCTTTGAAATTACGACAAAAGCGAAATCAGGAATATTTTCTCTATTTAGTTGAGCAGTACGTTGAAAAGTACTCGGATCAAAGAAACTGAAAGTTCACTAATCTCCTAATTTGTAGTGAATCGGTCTTCCATGCTTTGCATTAATTGATTAACACTTTATAAGTTTCCATTTCAATTTTTTTCAAAACTCTTTCTTTCGTAGGATCCCCGACAGTTTCTCTTTGCATTTCTTTATTCTCCTATATTTCAATTCAGTCTCAATTGTTATGTCATTTTCATTTAAATAGGCGTTCTCTGTAATTGAATCAAGGAATTTTTTTACTGACGCTGCGGGAACCTCACACACACAATCATGTTCATTCCACGACTACTAAGAAATAATAGATGCATGATACATACATGCACAAATAAAACTGGGAAAATACTTTGACACAAAGTTTAAAATTTTTTTGAATTTTGTAAAAACATTTGTGCATTTTTTTGTTTTTATTATTTGAAAAATAAAATTATGTGGACATTTTGGCCTCCAAACTGGATTGGCCTACCGGGCATT
Source organism: Agriotes lineatus (assembly GCA_940337035.1). Lineage (NCBI taxonomy): Eukaryota > Metazoa > Arthropoda > Insecta > Coleoptera > Elateridae > Agriotes > Agriotes lineatus. The sequence goes on along the minus strand of CALNHX010000605.1, from coordinate 134,902 downwards.
TGCCCGGTTGCCCGGTGGGCCAGTCCGACACTGCGTCCATAACCTGTCAGGGTTGAGGTGCCAAAGAATAATAAGTACAGGTAGTAAGTAGGTATTATTTAGGTATTTTAAAAGAGTTTTTCTACTCCTGTAACTAAAATGCCATTTAACATACTAACATACACGTCGCTAAGTGACCTTTTAATCATGCCTTCATAACCTATGACTAAAGAGCCTCTTAGTCATGAGCTGAAGTTGGCAACGATGTTTTAGTCATGGGGTGAAGTTAGGTTCAAAAAGTATTTGCTTTATTAGCCACAGCCAAAACTAAAATCAAGTTAGTTTTCAACCGTCACTTTGACGTTTGTCAAGCATAATTTAACCTAATATAATAAATGTCAAAATTTTAATGAAATAATATGATGTTATATTCTCTAAATTTGTGGTCGTAGAAAAAGTATAGTATGCAACTCGTTTTATAAACTTATTAGTCACTCATTTTATTAAACACTCGCTCCACTGCGCTTCGCTCGTGATTAATAAAACTCGTGACTAAAATGACGTTTATAAAACTTGATACATAATATACTATTATCTACTCCTACTGCACAATGGCCATGAATTATGATTTATAATTCACGGTTTGCAGCCAATCATAAAATTCTATTTTCATTATTCAATAGTTTGCAAATTGCAACCAATCAGAAAATTCTATTTTCATTATTCAATAGGTTGTAGCCAATCACAAAATTCATTCTTATTATTAAATGACTTTTGAAGTTAACAGCTGTCACAAATGTCATAATTCGGAAATATGAACACAGGGCTCCTATTGCATAGGAGTAGATAAAATATCGTATTATATTCACGATTATGGCCATTATTCACTCAGATGACTTGCGCCACGCGCCTTCGGCTTGTGGCGCAAATGTCATCTTCGTGAATAATGGCTGTCATAATCGCTCATATAATAATATACTATTACGCACCGATGGAATGATAAATCTTCATAAAAAGGACTATAAGAAATAGAATACAGAATACAAGTCCTCATTTTCATTATAAATATTAATTGAGCTCTTTATTATTTCAATAAACTACGTAAATTACGAGTTTGGCGTAATTTTAAATTTGAATGACACTTCAAAACAAAGCACTCGAAATTCGTGCGACTTACGGCTAACTAGTAAAAAGAAATAACAAATACATTAAATGCGTGGCAGAATGAAATGGAGAGATGTACCGAATTCCTTGATATGTTTTTTAAGCACGAACATACGTTTACCGCGCATGGCTGTATCTTGTTTAATATATCTATGCAAATTCTGACATATATGCACTTGTCGGAAAGTGGTTTGAGTAACCTGTCACACGTGTTTAAAGCTTCGAAAAGGTGTTGTGAATTGTGTGCTTCCTGCTTCTTTAACATGGATAATTGGAGGTAAGTTTTTATGTATATTATTTTCAATTTTTTGTCCAGCAAATTTCGTAATATTTGTAAACATACATTATGCTTTGTGATAATGTAAATTTTGTATCAATTTTATCTTTTTATTTGGGAAAAAATAACGCTAAAAGCTGGCGTCTGTTTAAACGGACAGCAGTATAATGGGGTACTTGTTGCAGTTATAATAAAAGGCCTCTAAAACTGCACGAGTTGTTCGAGGAAATTGAGAATATCGAGGATATTTCTGAAATTCCAAATTCCATTGTAATTTTCCCACCAACTAATGCAAATGATTATAATACTGATGAGGACTCTGGGGATGAAAATGAAGTTAACATAAATAATCTTCCAGGTATTTTACGTAAACTAATTTTTTTTATAAATTTTTAAAAATATTGAAATTTCCAGGCAGTCAGCTTACTGAAGAAGTTGAAATTATCAAGAATGATCATATCACATTTGGCGACGATGTTGATGCAGACAGTAATGAAGATTTTGATAGTGAAGATGACCTACCATTAGGGTCATTTCAAAATTCGCAGAATGTAAAAAATCCCACTAGGTCCCGTTGCCACAAAAAGAAAAAGCTGTACTCTTGGAAAAAAAAGGACATAAAGTCTAATTTTCCAGAGTGGCAAGATGTATATTCAGCACAAAATAATCTTACACCATTGCAACTGTTTTTTATGTTTTTTGATCAATCCGTGATTGAAATGATCACAAATTATAGTAATTCATATGCGGCACAACGCAATCGAAACGGCAATATTTCAGCAGATGAGATGAAATGTTTTATCGGAGTTCTTCTACTGAGTGGATATAACGTATTTCCTAGAAGAGCTATGTATTGGGAAAACGCCGATGATGCAGCAAATAAACTTGTGTATTCTGCAATCTCTAGAGATAGATTCAACTTTATTATGCAAAATTTGCATTGCAATAATAATGATGAACTTACTGCTTCGGATAAATTTTCGAAGATGCGACCACTGCTTACGGCTCTCAACAAGAAATTCATTTCATTAGCACCCACTGAAGAATGCCACAGTTTAGATGAGTCCATGGTTCCATATTATGGTGGCCATGGATCTAAACAATTTATACGTGGCAAGCCGATACGCTGGGGTTACAAATTTTGGACCGGAACTACAAAGCGAGGTTATATTGAGTCGTTTGAACCCTACCAGGGAGCATCTACTCAATTGCCGAATCAGTATAAATTCCTCAGATTAGGAGCAAGCGTGGTCTTACAATTTGCAGACGTCCTGCAGTCAAAAACTAGTGATGTTCCATTTCATATCTTTTTTGATAACTATTTCACCTCCTTGCCGTTATTGGAAGAATTGACAATACGAGGACTGAAAGGAACTGGAACCATGCGAGAAAATTGAATGTCTGGATGTCCAATCCAACATTAAAAAATATTTAAAAAGCAGACAAGAGGTACTTTTGAGTATGCCCTTGTAGAGGACGAAAATATAATGGTGTGTAAATGGAACGACAACAACGTTGTTACAATTGCATCAAATGTAATATCTCCATTGCCTACATGTCCAGTTAAACGTTACTCACAGAAAGAGAAGAAACATGTAATGATTGAACAACCTCATATAATTAAAAAATACAATGAGTTTATGGGAGGAGTTGATCGTGCCGACCAAAACATTAGTTTATACCGGGTATCCATCAGAGGGAAGAAATGGTATTTCTCTATATTTTCGCATTGCCTGGATATGGCAGTGCAAAATGCTTGGCAGTTGCATCGATGTCAGGGTGGTAAAATGGACCATTTATGTTTCAAAAGATGTATTGCTCGTGGACTTTTGGAAACGTTTAAAAAATCTACAATACGTGGTTCTTCAAAACGTGGTGCCCTTATTCACAGCGAGTCGCGGTTTGATAGACTTGATCATCTGGTAGTATACCAAGACCGACAAACGAGATGTCCCGTTTGCCATAAGCAGGTTGCGTTCAGATGCAAGAAATGTGACCTTGCACTTCACCCTAAAATTTGTTTTAGCAAATATCATGTTCCAGATGCTTAAAATTTGTGTTCTATAACCAATGTATTGTAATATTAATAAAATGATATAGTAACACGAAAGTAGCTCATTCTCCTACTGTATGTTTAAACATACGCCAATTATCTCCTAATTATGTGAGTAAAATTAAAAAGTTCACTAAGAACTTTTGTTAGTAAATAACTTATTGGCACAAAAACAACAAAAAAATAATTATCATTTGAAAAAAAAAGTTCAGGAGTATCTGAAAAAAACATACGAACATTCGCTATTATACCTACTTGTTGCCTAGCTACCAAAGTAATTATTGCATTTTCTATTTCGGTTACTCTTATGGTAATTAGTATTTGAATCTTTTCCAACTCATGGAATTGCCATGTTCCATATAATTTTAGGCAACCTGTATACAACAGCAATGAGATAGCATGAAGAAGAAACAGAATTCAATGATTGAATAAGAAAGAGATGAACATACAAACAAATATTTGAGTAAACTTGATGTTCATTTTAATTATGGCATATGTCAACAAAATATGCCTACTAAAATAACTTTTTTTACGGTTATCTCTTATTCAAGTATTATGTGTTTTTGCTCATGCTATCTTATTGCTGTTGCATACTTATGGTCCCATCGGTATACAGCGTTGTTTATATTATTTTGTGATATTTTTTGCCTTATTAAGATTGTTTCGTAATATGTCTATCAGTATATATTAATGTTAATAATTATAAGGATTATTTCTTCAAATTAATGTTATGTTTATTTTTTAAAAATGGAGTCAGAGCCGTCACAATGTTTTTTGTAATCTCTAACAGGCGCAATTTATTGCGTCTAACTGTTTATTTCCACAAACTTCGGCAGCCAATGTTCTTTCCCGATAAATGAGTAATTTACCTGGGTGAATATTTATTCAATGTTACATTTAAATTGTTATTTTACATAAAATATTCTAGTGCATTTATATGTAGTTTATTTATTAAGATAACATTATGATGTGAGTAAAAGTTTAGCTTAGCTTTCTAAATATTACACATTTGATAAATATCCAGTGTTTAGGTATTTACCCGAGGCAGGGGTAAATACCCAGGTAAATACCCATTTATAAATACCGTACCCACTGGGTATTTACCCGACCCACATCACTAGGCGTAGCACACTATTTTTATTTCTTTATTCCCCATCTTATATCCTCCGTTCGCTGATATCTAAAAGCACTATATTTAGACAAACCTACAACTTTCTGAAAATAGGGACAAATAAGTACTTATTTGTTTTTGGAATATCCCAAATATAAAGGAAATATTATGTTTTATTGTTATGATTAAAGCTGATAATTATATGCACTCAAATGTACGAAAATATGCGCATATATATGCATATATTTTGTTGAGTAGGTATATGCACCCAAAGTTATAATATATGCACATAATATGCTCCTCATTTTATTTTGAAAATAGGTAGGAGTATTCTAAATAATGTAAAAAATTTAATTATTTTGTATGAGTTTATTTAATTCCCTAATATTTATTCAAAGACGACATTCGTTTTAACGTTTGGCCATATAAACATGGACTGCCAACGCCAACTTCAGGTTGTAATCAACATAAAAATGAGATTTCCCCTAACCCCGCCAGACTATTATTCACCCAACACTCTTGAAGTGGATTCTATATTGTCTGATTCTTTATACATTGCTTCTATGGGAAAAGTGGGGGTATCTGGCAGCCTATGTTGATATAGTCAAAGATTTTAATAGGGACTCTCCTTTTCCTCTGCTTATTTCGATATGCGCACTGCACTCCAGCGGCAGAAAGTGAAAGTATATATCTCAATTGCACACAAACATTTAATTAATAAATTTCATGAAATAGTAAATTTAACAAAAAAATCTTTAAAAGTTCATACATTACAAATTATTGCTAAATATAACCAAATATGCAAAATCCAGAAAGTATGCTCAAAAACGTATAAATATGCAAAATATGCAAAGTGAAACTTGGCTTAAACAATTTGTTTTCACATAATTAGTATACATATGCGAAAAGTTTATCCGGTTTATCAATTATACAAAATATGCATTTGCCATATAATATCAGCTTTAGTTATGATGGATAATTTGTAAACGTATTTAAGTGTCTACTTCCTATTCCAAAAACTCAGGTAATCAACCCCACCTGTAAAACTACCTGATATCAGCAACATTATTGCTTAAAGTTCTTGGTGTTCAGTCGCTCTTGTAATTTTGTCTTGGTATATTGTTTATTTAGCTTGGTGTCTTGTTCTTATAAGTGGTGTGTGAATCAACATGGTAAGTAAAATGTCCATCATATTACTTACTTTTTCTACAAAAAATACCTAATTGGCTTAACTAATGTTATTACACATTTATATTTGTCAATAAATTTCCTGAACATATTCTACCCACGAGATTTAAAAAAGACTGCTAGTATTATTGCATTTTTTTTCAATTGATAACTGTAAATCAGTCTGATTTTCTGGAATCCTTCCAAATTAATTTTCGAAAACTTTACTAAAACCCCTTTCAAAGGTACTATAATACTGCCGCCTCATAACGATAATTAATATAATCGCATTTACAAAGTACATATTAAAAAACCTTTCTTAATTGTAAGTATTTACTTTAGTTCTTAATATTAAAAATAATGTTTTATTAAATATCACTACTTTAAATAAATTGAGCAATTTAATTAATTCCCAATTTTATTGCAATTTGTCATCTCAATCTTATTTCTCAATTTGCAGAACAATTCTACTGGTATTAAATTACCTAAAAATTATTTTATTACAGGATAACGCCCAAGTGAGAAAAGAGTAACAATAAAATGTACTTATTATTTTATTATTTATTATAAAAATAAATATATATATACAATTCCAATGTTTCATTAAGGTTGGCCTTCTTTATGTACATCGCTCGCATTACCGTACACTGCGGTTCACCCAAAAGAAGTCCTTAACTTCATACTTGTAACATAAATAGCCTATATTTCCTATGAACTAAAATTAAGGTCTAACTGGTCGTCTATGGATGCACTTGTCATAATGGTTTTTAAATGAGTAACGTCAAAAGCAATCTAAAATTTTGAATTTTTACTTTTCTAGGTTGCACAAAAAATAGTATGCATTATTTGGATTAAAAGTGGCTCTGTTTGACTTGCAATTTTTGAGTTAATATATAATTAAAATAATTGCTTGTCAAACAAAGTGACACTTTTAATTCAATAAAACCATTACTATTTTGCTTGCAATAAACATTTTTATATAAAGGTTGCCTAAAATTGTACGAAACATGGCAATTCCATGACTTAGAAAACGTTTAAATACTATTTGCCATAAGAGAAAGTTAAAATATCAACGATTTTGTAGCCATTTATCATTATTATTTCTGTCATTCAATTTATACTTCCTATAGAGTATATTAAATATTAAGAACGGTAAGGACATTTTACCGATGAAAGACAATTGTTTGGAGGAGTGAAGCGACGACTCCAATTATTGTCTGAGATTGGTAATTCCATAACGTTCGTGATGCTCATGAGGTTTTTTGCACGATAGAAATGTATTTTTATTCAAACGTCAGTAAAATGTGACATTATGCAGCAGAATAATATGTTGGTGGCACTGTAAGTCTATGTCAAATTCGATGTTAGCAGGTTAGGTTTTGCATCGGTCTGTGTCAAAACCAAGAAGACTATACTAAAGAGACGCAACTCCCGTTTCGAAGCGAACCGCTAAAAGTTGACAAATAAGGCGGTCGTGGTGTAGCTTTATTCATTCACAAAACTCGTGAACTGTCAATGTCTAATATTTACTGAGTGTAGCTGGAAATTCGGACCATGTTTTAACAATTAATAACACACTTGAAATACACTCCATTGGATTAACAACCGTAAACTGACTTTTAACCGGGATTACAGGTTAATTTAGCTCGCTTCCAACTCTCGAACAGCAGCGAAAACAAACGACAATGACCGAAGTAGTTACACGCTGTCAACAGTGCCGCGACGGCTATCCCCGGCATAGGGGCCGCTTTTATATACAGCCGTCATAGGAAGTTGCATCTCCTTAGTATAGTGTTTTTGGTCAAAACTGATGCAAAACCTAACCTGCTAACCTCCAATTTTTACAAAAATCTAAATGTAAGCCCCAATTTAATTTTCATTGTAGTTAATAAAACCTGCTTTCTAATGCAGAACTTTGTTGACGACGGTGATAGTTTAGACACCACATCAACAATTACGTTAAAAAGGGCTAAATTATTTATGCCTGTACAACATTTTACCCTATATTCAATATTTATAATATCGGCAATGTCAAGCTTCAACCACTTATCTACAAATGTGTTCACTTGCTCCGCTTTGTCTTCATGCAGTTTATTACTGCCAATCTGCATATTGTGCAACTCTAACAGAGCATTAGCTGCTTCCATCTCAGGTTGTCCGGTGCTTGACGGGCCTGTGTTTTGTGGTAACAGTAGTAACACGATTTGTGAGTTGCTCCGTTTTCCTCTTTTGGAGCCTATTCAAACGCGCCTGTTTGCTTTGGACCGTTTTAAATGATGGCGGTTTGTCGACATTTCCACGGGGCAAATTTTTCAGGCATCTGCGCTTGTTGACATAATCTACAAGTAAACAATCATATTGAAACTCCTAAATTATGAAATTAATGGAGTAAGCTGAAGATGTTTAACATCAAGTGGCACTTGCTTAATTAACATGTATCTTTAAGGCAGCATATTTATGATTATTTCAAGCCAGTGAAAATACAAACTGGCAAGACCTACTTACCGGGTAATATAAAATCTTCCTTCACAAGATGCTTACTGCAAACTTTCATATGGGCCGACACGGGTTTCCCTATTTTTAGACGTATTTCCCATGTTTTGCACAAATTTTATTATTGCGCGGAAAACCGTGCATAGGAACATTGTCCGTGCAATAATTTTTACACTGCAACACACAACAGTAATTATTACTTTTATTCTTTTTGGTAGAACGGACGCCATTATTTATCCCGAAATGAGTAATATCGAACTTTAGGAGGCTGTGCGAGCAACAGTGTTGTCAGAGGTCCTCAAAAAATTGTACCACGCGGTATTATTACAATAATTAAAGGAACAAAACATAACACTAAACACTATGTTTGTAGTATTAATGTTTATTAAAGCTGGTATGACACGATAATAAACTTCTGCGAAAATGTATTATTTTCGAAAAAAATTAGTATCGTGTCATACCAGCTTAAGATTATATTTAGCCATTAATAAAGAGTTTGGCAACGCTGCTAATATCAAGACCACGCCCAAAATTCTAACTACACATAGACCACGCGCATACATGTTTGACCTTGGGAATTGTTCTGCTTCATTATAGAGTTATGATAACAATAATTGTGTGTGTAAAATTTGGAATTAAAAATCACTCCAGCTTTAAAATCAAGCTAAAAGTATAAAAATTCAATTAGGGAGGGTAGTACACAATGAGACAAAATTTGTTGTATGTGTAACAGAAATTTCATTTTTAAATTTAATTGAAATTTAACACGTTGACTGCTCATGACGCGGATCCGCGGTGGAGTGGCGTTATAGGGAATGTTTGAGATGTGCTCATCACGTGTAGCCGCTCCTTATGATATTACTCGAGCTATGCGGATCCACGTCATGAGCAGTCAACGTGTTAAACACTGCATTATCTTCCTTAAAGTTTTGCATACAAAATGTATATATGTATTTTTGTATTACATTAACATATAAAAAAATAATTGTGAAAAAAACAATATTTTTGGTCTCATTGTGTACCATAGTAGTCCACAATGAGACAATTATTTAAATTTGGTGCTTATCGAACATCTAAGTTACCAAAGTAACGGTAACTACTCGCTATTTTATTGCTTTTACGAAGAAAGGACACTTTATAGTCATCAACACCAGAATAGTTAATAATGTGAGCAATATAAAACACTTTCTTCGGAAATTTTATAAGAACCAAGTCATTAACACGGTCTCATTCTGTACTACATGGTTTGTCTCGATGTGTACCAATAGTCCAGAGAAATTAGACAAAATAAAAGCAAAACTTCGGAAAAATTGCCAGAAAGCTGGATTTTGGTATGAGCCTTGATATTGTGGTTCTAAACAAAATGTCAAAAGTCCTCATCGATCCGAGTGCCGCTAAAAATTTTAAGGCGGGGCAAAGTTCACCAAAAACGGTATTTCGTGAATATCTCGTTAACGGTCACTTTTACGGAAAAAATTTTGATTATCAAATTTGTAGATTATGAAATTTCTAACAATAAAAATATTATGACTTTTATTCGTAAAAGTAACCGTTTTGGAGATAATTTGATTTACAGAGTTGAAACGTGCACTCTTTTCCACACCAGGTAGAGTACAAGGTGCGTTTTTTTCATGTGGTGTCCCCAGTAGGCATATTCCACGTTTATTTTTGTTTGAAAAATGTTTATTTAAGAAAAAATTATTATGAAATTGTCCATTAATCAATTTTGGATTCAAAACAGGAGTTATTAATATTCATCTTCAGACTCTATTTCAATTGGTATGCTTTCCTCTTCATCTTCTTCTTCTTCTTCTTCTTGTTCTTCTGCTGTCCTCTCTATTTCCATAGATTCAGTCAGGAAACGTGATGGATCTACATCTTCAGTGGAGTCGCAAGTATCGACGTCATTTATATCGGTGGTTACATTTAAGCAAGACTGACGAGATAAAGTATTTTTTTTCGGATTTTATTCACAACGTTGTTTATAGTGTAGTCATAGTGACGCTATCCAAAGCACCCTACATTTATCAGTCTATTCAATCCTCTACCTTAAAATAATTCCAGGTTTCTTAAAATGTCTTAAATAATTTGTTATAAACGTTTGAAGAGAAAATACTATATGTTATTCAGACAAAAGTATCTTTATGTGGCTCGGCTGTAATTATCTGCCTCGCAAGCTCGGCAGATAAACAGTCCAGCCATGCCAAATAAAGTATAATTTTTGCTCCTAATAATATAATCTATAATATAATTTTCCTTAATGTGTGTCTGTGTGTCTGTGGCACAAAATAAAATCTCATGTTCCGGCTTCACAGATGTTTATATTTGTTTAGGTTTTGTTTTTCTTATCTTAGCGCTCGGGTCGGAGCTTGACCTTTCGCGTATTCTATTTCACGTGCCCGTAGCGCGCAATTTGCTTGTATACTATTATGCTCCTACACGAATAGCAAGCAGATGTCCCTTGAGGTTTTATTACAACGGAGGAGAACTTTTTGGAGCACATTCCTTCTCTATCTAGACTACAGTGTACTAGATATGTGTTTCTTTATATTTTTATGGGCTCTGAAACAAGGAAATTCTGGAATATTTCAAGTGGCAACTCCAATGGGATATACGAGGGCGGTTCACTAATTATTGTCCCTAACGTAGAAGCAAACACCTGAGAAGCATGAAACATTTTTCAACATAGTCGCCTGAAAGGTTAATACATTTTATATAACGGTGCTGAAGTGCTTGCATCCCTTTGGAAAAAAAACTGGTTTGTTCCGCTAACCACTCATTTACCGCCGTCATTAATTTTTAGTCATTTGAAAAATGGATTCCCCGAAGATATTCTTTTAATTTTGGGAATAGGGGGCCAGATCTGGAGAAGAAGGGGGTTGAACAAAAATTTCAAAGCTGGCATTGTGAATGGCAGTTATTGAAACACAGCTTTTGTGGGCTGAAGCGTTGTCTTGATGGAAGAGCACATTTCGTCAATTTTCCTCTTCTCTTTTCCTTAATTGCGTCACGAACTTTTGGAATTCACTTTGTGTAATATTCACCTGTTATTGTGTGCCCACGTGGTAAATAATTACGAAAATAATTCCTTCAAAATCCCAAAAGATGGTTGCCATGATTTTGCCTGCAGACGAAACAACACGAAATTTTCGGGGAGGTGGGAAACCCTTATGCCGCCACCCCATGCTTTGGCGTTTTGACTCTGGGTCAAAGTGATGAACCCAACTTTCATCTACTTCTACTGTAATGAATTTTTCCATTCACAGTTTTTTTTTTCAATTGTATCCATTTTGACAAAATTACAAACACCTCAAGAGTCTTGAATTAATATTTTGTATATGTGGAAAGATAAATTAACGCTATTTACATACACTAACGCCAATACTTAACACTTCGAATGACATCAATTTTTTTATGTCAGTCAATGCCAACTATGTTAGGGACAATAAATGATGAACTCCTCTCGTACATGCCATTGAGGAGTGCATTTATTTGTTACAACTCTGTAAATCGAATTATCTCTAAAACGGTTACTTTTACGAATAAAAGTCATGATATATTTATTGTTAGAAATTTCATAAACTACAAATTTGATAATTAATATTTTTTCTGTAAAAGTGACCGTTAACGAGATATTCACGAAATACCGTTTTTGGTGACTTTTGCCCCCCCTTAAAATTTTTAGCGGCACTCGGATCGATTTGGACTTTTGACATTTTGTTTAGAACCACAATATCAAGGCTCATACCAAAATCCAGCTTTCCGGGAATTTTTACGAAGTGTAATGTCTAATTTCTCTGAACTACAATGACAACAATTTTTGAGAACTGCAAACTGTCTTTGATAATAAGTTATTTTTATAAATATGAGGTAGGTGTACGCTACACCAAGTCAAGTCTACAAATGTGACATACACAAAAAAGAGACCGATTAGATCATTTATTTAAAAGCTATAGCAAATCAAAAAATACATTTAATGTAACTACATACCTCCTAGAATAATTAATCTTTTATCCATAGAATACTACTCGTATAGCAGTATGTTAATCAGTGGTAAATGACGTAAATGTCTCATTGTTACATACGTCTTATTGTGTACCACCCTCCCTATATTAAAAATAAATGCTGGTATGTGCCCAGAAAAAATGTTTTGTATAAAATAAATGTGGTCATAATAAGAAATTTGAAGTAAGAAATATGAAGATATTGGTGGTATGCGTGTAGCATAAGTAGCAGACATTGCTGACGACAGTGCAAAGCAGCCCATGCAGTAGATGCAAGTCCAGTGTGTCAATGAAGGTAAATTGAGCTCGAAGATAGAACAGTCAGAAGGTAAGTGAAAATAAAGATAATATTACAAATACCAGATCTGAGTGAAAATATAAAACATTTAAATGAACAAAACTGCTAACAACAATTTTAAAATTGAAGAAAGTAAATTATAAATAAATTAAATACGAGCAAAGTTTAACAGTATTTAAGCAAAACGTTTATGATAATTTAACAATAAACATTAAAATAAACTGCATGTAGACATACTGTATTAATTATCTAAATTCAATTTAATACTAAATTTACTAACGACAATTTGATTAAACCTATAAATTTTCAAAAATACAAATTTATAATCAATACATGCTAATTGCCTCATATTTAAAGTGTTATGTGTTTTATTTGTGTATGTCCTAATTAAATTTCTGCAGTAACCCAACGAGATTGAGAGTCGAACAATTGATTTTGCTTTAAACGCGTTCTAGCTGAGGACCAATAAAAATAAGATAGAATATAACGTGATAAAACCCTGAGAGTAAATTATTCAATTCAATTAAATTAAACAAAAATCGTAAAGGACCGTAGCAGTATGTATCATTGCTTTCACAGAAAACTAAGACTGGAACTATCAAGATACCATAATTTTTGAAAAGTTTGCTTGCAACATTGTGGCTTGTTTTCTTCTAATTGTTTCAGTATCGCTAGTCTTTCTTAGCAAATAAAACCGTGTTCTTAACAATGAGCTCACTCGCAATTGCCATTATGTTTACCCCAACTCTCAATCTGGTTCAAATTAGTTTTGAAAAAATCGCAAGATATCAGTAATTTTAAAGCGTGAGTTGATCACGATCACCTAACCTGTAAAGAGTGGCAATTTGCAAAGGTGAAAACTAATTGTATTACCAAAACAGATCGATATATCATTGAACTTCAGACCATAAAAATCATCACTGTGTACAATGGTTTCTCTTCTAAAATTATCGATAATTTGATTAGGAAACAAAAAACAAAATTGCACTTTCGAAATTCTACAACTCCCGTCAGTCTTAGAAGTGAAGGACTCAAGTACATATAAATTCCATTTCACCCGGCTCCAAAGGGCCTAGCAAACATTTTTAAAGAATTGGGCCATAAAGTTGTGTATGGTTCAAACAACAATATTAGAAATTTGTTGGGAAATTGAAAAGACAGACTAAGGACTTTAGAGAGATCTGGAATTTACGAAATTAAATGTTCCCATTGTGATTCTAAATATATTGGGCAAACACTTCGTAGTTTTGGTACCAGGTTTAAAGAGCATTTAGCTCATTTTAGATTCAACAGATTTGAAAAATCGAGTATCGCTCAAAATATTTACGAAACGGGCTATAGCATAAATAAGGTGTTAGCTATATTTATCTATATATTTATCTCTTAGTTAACAATCGATCACTATAAAAGTATATTTGAGGCCCGTCTCTAGCATCAGTGAAGACGTCGCGGATTCTAGTTTATGATGTTATAATTGGCGCCAACAAGTTAAACTCAAATATACTGATATAAGCCAAGAAACTTGTAACTTCACTTTCTATCAACTAATAACAATACGATTATTGAACTCCCTATCAAAATGAAAGAAAGCAATACTTGTAACTAGTTTTATTACTACTCGAACATTACTACCATCGATCAGACAATTAGCATCTTTAATATTACTACCTCACGCAGGGTACCCTAAATCGCTTAACTTAAACCGTTCGTAAGTTTAATGGTTACACAGTTTTTATATGCAAAAATATCATCAGATTCTAGCTACAACACTTATCTTTGTGCCGATATACTCGCAGACATTTAATACGTCCCGTTACTCCTATCACATGTCAGCTTGACAGGTTCCAACCTCGGCTGTCACTCGCTATACATCGACCCCCAATACTGCGGTAGATTAGCTTTCCAAGATTTTCCGCCTAATAGTTGTTGCTATAAATCGAATTTCCAGGTAACAAAAGGCAAATTCCACATTAAACTACATACCCTGTTCACAGGCAATAAACTTCGCAATCGTTGTGTTCGTGTTTCCCAGATCGCTTCACAGCTTGAATATAAATATTCATTGGAAAAATGACATCTGCTTATTGATCTCCCTTACAGGAACGGCTGGCTAGTAACCCAATTCTTTACTATCACCAAACCATATTAAATGGCGAGATTGTCATTTACACCCCACGAAAACTCTTGCCTTTTTTAAAAGCTGATATACAAATTTTTTCTCAAAAAAACAAACGTTGTTATTATATCTTCCCCAGCAACGAACAAAGCCAATCTGATATTAATTTTATCGCGTCACTCTCACTAGATTCCTCATTCAACACTAGTATTAATATCAAATGCTTTTGGCACGTAACAAAGGACGACCTAAAAATTGTAAAGGCTTCAACTTCAACAAAGCAACTAAATTCTTTTGAAAGCTTGGACATTTTTAAGAACCGATATAATAACTTTAGAAGAAAGATGCCGGACCAATACCGTCTTCAGTCTTATATGATTTGTTGAAGTTAAATTGACCGTCGGCCAAGTTCATTGGCCCTCGGCCACGCCTCTCGATCAGACAGTATAAATAGATGTAAAATGCGAGCGCTCGCTCACTTCCATTTGTGATTTGGTCACGATTAGATCGCTTGCCTTTTTCGCTGTGTAAGTTTTCTTAGCTACCGAGGATGACAGCGTGACTGTCGAAATACGTATTTAGCAGTTGTTAAATATATGTGTGGTGAAGGGTTTTAGCGAATTTGTGATACTTTCTATGGTGTTTCCTGCTATTGTTATTTCTCTGGTATCTGAGGGATTAGTTTTTAAAATCTTTGTTTTTTCTGTATTAATTTCTAGTCCAACTGTTTCACCTTCCAACTTCAATAAATTTAGTTTTTTCTGTATATGGTTTATTTTTTCAGTAATTAGGCAAACGTCATCAGCATATTCTAGGTCCTCTAGCTTTTGATCAAATCTCCACTGTAATCCTCTTCTATTATCGGTCGTTTGTTTCATTACCCAGTCCATCATTACAAGAAACAGTAGTGGCGACAAAATGCAACCTTGTCTAACTCCATTTTCAATTTTTATTTTTTCCGAAACTGCCCCATTGTAGAATACGTGCATTGTAGTTTTCATAGAAGATTTTAATTAAAAGAATATATTGAGCAGGTAGACCGTAATTTCCACATTTTAGGTCTGTCAACTTTGTCGAAAGCTTTCTTAAAGTCTATAAAACCCATATTTACTTGCTTTTGCCATTCGTTTGCTTCTTCCAATATTTTCCTCAATGTGGCTATATGGTCCACACAGGATCTTCTAGGTCTAAATCCCGCCTGATTTTGTGTGCGTAAACTATCCACCTCTCCTTAGATTCTTTCTAACAATATTCTTGTGAAAATTTTACTCGTAGTATTTAGTATGGTAACAGCTCGCAAATTGTCACATACTCTCCTATTGCTTTTCTTTGGTAATTTTATAATTAATTTTTCCGACCATATCTTATTAAACAAACAGTGTAAAACTTTAATGGTGTGTCCTGCTCCCACTTTCAGTAGCTCCCCTGATATATTATCCAATCCTGCCGCCTTAAAATTTTTCAGGTTTTGGACTGCTAACTCGATTTCTGTTTCTGATATTTCATTCTTGTTTAACTTCAATTCTTGTAATTCACCAGGCTCTTCTATCTCTCCACCCCCGTCAAAGTTTAACTTTTGTGTTATATAAATTTCTCGAAAATGCTCCGCCCATCTATTAATTACTTGCATCTCCGTTTTAAGTATGTTGCCTCCATGTGCAGTAGCTATTCATTTCTTTCCTGCAGCTCGTTCCGCTTGCTTTAGTAATTCCGCATGTTCCCGTCTGTATTTCCTTGCACTTTCCTTTATTTGTTTATTTTTGGCCCTGTATAGCTGTAGAAGCTCTTCTTTCTTTTCCCGTGAATGTACACTTAACATTTTAAGTTTAATTGACTTTCTTACATCAATTAATTCCCATGTGTGTTCCGTCATCCAGACTTTATTGTTACGCTTTCTCTTTCCTATAGTTTCCTCTGTTGCTTTGTTCATATTATTCTTGTATGTTTCCCATTGCCGTTCTATTGTCATACTTTCAGAATCCTTGTGTTCTTCAAGTTTTTGTTGGAGAACCGATTAAAATTCCCTCTGAGTTTCCTCCTCTTCAAGATACCGAATGTTGTATGCCACTTTCTAAGCTTTATATTGGTGTTTGCTTTAAGTTTGACTCTAAACTTTGCTCTTATGAGGGCATGATCTGATTCTACGTCAGCTCTCTGCATTGCTCGTACATCCAGTAGGCGGTTTTTATATCTCCTATTAATTGTAATATGGTCAATTTGATTTTGTACTCTCTCCCCTGGGCTTGTACATGTCAATTTATGATTTGGCTTATGAGGAAAAATGCTACCACCAATAACCAGGTTATTTGTTGAGCAGAAGTCCCGGAACAATTTATCATTTTCATTTAAGTCCCCTATTCCTTCTTTTCCCATTATTTCCTCACGTCCTGTGGGTATTGCCTTTTCCGATTTTAACATTCATGTCGCCCATTAATATCATAATATATTTTTTATGTTTGTTTCGATTCTGAACAAATGTTTTGTAAAGCTGATCATAAAACTCCTCTTTTTCCTCTTCAGTATCTGTATTTGTTGCCCATAAATATTTAATATAATAATATTGAAGAATTTTGCTCTAAATCTAGCTGTTATTATTCTCTCCCAATCTGTTAGTGCTTTTTTTTGCTTCTTGGCTCATTAAAATTGCTACCCCATACTTATGTCTTGCATCCTCTTTCATTTTTGCCCTGCTCAATTCTGATTTCGCCACTACCAATCCATCTCGTTTCACTTAAACCTAAAATATCTATTCTGTATCTTTCCATCTCCCTTATTTTTCGATGTGTTTTTCCATTTTCATACATAGTTCTTACATTCAAACATCCGAAAAACTTAACCCTTTTTGTGTCCATAATTTAATTTCCCTTTTTATTATCAATAGTAATATAACAAGGGCGAGACATACTTACCGATAATTTTGCATACGGGGTCAAGTGCTGGTTGCAATGTAAAGCTGTCCCGAGGGCTTGCCTGAGGGCAGTTTTCTAAGGGCAACCAGCACGATGACTCTTGGCAAGGGCAAAATTATATGTAAGTGTGTCGCCCACGTTTATATTTTGAAGATTATTACACAAAACCCGTATTATACGAATTATGATTTAAAATTGATCTAATAATGCCAAAAAACTCAAATTACTTGTTTCAATTCCCCATCACTAACCTCTTGTAGTTTATTGTCTGCAAAACCTTGCTCCGTCTGTCTCCTATTTTCACTTTCCTCCTCCTCTTCATTTAACAACTCCACAAAATATTTTGTGGAAGTGGAAACTCATTAGCAGCTTATCCTGTTTCGCGAAGCAATCGCTCAGTTGGTGCAGTCCCGTTAGGTGTCTTTTGCAGTGTTCGGAAATCGACCAAGTGAAGTAGCATGGGACATCAATTGCTGCTCAGCCAAGCTTTATAAAGGTACAATTTTTATTGTTAATAACGTTTACAGTGCGAATTTAAGTGTACAGGGTGTTTCGCTAAAGTGCACGCCAGTTTGCGTAGCGTCGTGGCCTTTGCTGCATTCATTGTCTGGACTGTCACATTTTGTTGAACCATTGTAGTTGTTTATCTGTCATTATAATTCATTTACCATTTGCTTTTATAATCCTGTTTAACTTTGCGTAGTGGTAGATTGAAATGTGTTGCAACTGCAACTTGTTTAGTTGAATCTACCGCCTTTTGTGGTTGTTAATTAATTCAGCATTTCGATAGTTTAATGTAGATACTGTGACATTCCACCCCTCTGATGAGGGTGTCAAAAATTACTTCCATCGGGTAGCTCAAAATCGGAGATTTGTGTTCACTCAGATATACATTAAATTAGCAAATAAACAGCAGAGAATTATCTCAAACAGTTTTATTTTATTTAGGTATAATTTTCAACTCAATACTTATTAGAAAATTAGGATAATAAAATGTATTTACAATAAACTGGACTTTATACGGAAACCGGTTTTGTTGCCTCTGGGATCGCTGCAACCCAATCTACGTCGCTGCACAGCGGGCGAAACGGATTCGCGGAAGGCCTATTCTGGAACTTTGGGCGAAGGTCGGGCCTTCGTTTCGTAAGTCGGAACGGAACTCGGGAGCGTCGGCGCTCTGGACTCGTAGCTGTCAATTTGACTGGATTTGATTATGTCCTACTGAAAATACAGAAGCAAAGTTAGTTTATTTATTTATTGTATTTCTCACCTGGGGCGTGCAACTACAATTGCTACTGGAGGGCCTCGAGGAAATTGTGGTGACGCGGCGGACCTCGCACGGCCGACGACTTTCGAATCGCGAGCGCCAGGCGCCTTCGGCGAATTAACTTTAAAGCGTACGTTCTCTTCGAGGATGTTGTCGTGCTGCTGTCGACTCCTGCAGGGGATAGACTGCGTCTTGGGGAGCCTGTCAGGTAAGCTGCTAGCTATAGTCAGAACAATTAATAATAACTTGACTATCCACGAAGGTTTGCAGCTAGAACTTTCGACTATTGTTATTGAAAACCAAATTGGTATGATTTGAGCCGAAACTCAATTATCTGTGGGGCGAAAACTGTTTTCGAAGCTGGTTTTATATGGGAAATCAATCTAGCGACATGGGCGCCTTGTGGGGCCACCAGGTTAAGCTAACTTCGGAATCCTATGCGGGAAATTAAGATAGCGACGTGGGCGCTTTGTAGAGCCACCAAGTCAAGCTAACTTAGGAATTCTATACGGGAATTGAACTAGTGATTTGGGCGGAGCCGGACATTTGGGCGCGGCCGTTTGGGCGCGAAGACACTTGGGCGCAGGGCTACTTGGGCGCGAGGAAATTAATTAAAGTATATTAGTATTAGCTAGCTTTACTATTAATAGATCTGAAAATTTATTTTAAATAACGAAAATTACCTAAAGCACGTCCAAGGAGGTGGCGGGCGGCAAAAATTTTGTATAGAATTTTATTAATACAAGTAGGTTCGACGAAAACAAGTTACAAATTTTAACTTTCCGGTAAATACTAACATATCTTTTGTGAAGATTTATTACATTAAAATAATAAGTAACAACGACTAAATGAATAGAGATTGGGTACAAACAGAGCTATCAATAAACCATCCAACCATTTGGAGATCCATCGACAGCCTGCAAACTGTTCAACGAGTGAGAGACGTTACTTATGAACAGTTACTTGCGGTAATAAGCCGACCCAAAAAAAAAAATCAAAAATTTATCCAGGCTGATAGAAAAATAAATAATTTGATTGAAGATTATAATAATCAATATAATCATGTAGACGGCGCAAACATTAGGAACATTGTGGAAATTTTAAGAAGCATTTCGTACAATTATGAAACGAATGCGTAGATGCTTCTTGTTTTTATTTTAAAAATTGTATAAATTTCTATTTTTAAAATTAATCTTTTTATATTATTATTTATTATTATTCTTATTTCTGCTCTTATCTTCAGTTAGTCGGTTCATAACATAACGAAAATAATTGATTATTTTAAAATTTAACAGTTTATTGTTAAGTATTATCATTATAAACAAAACTCGAAGCCGACTAGTTTCGTTCCAAATAGAACACATATTAGAAACATATTAAACGTTTGAAGTATCAATGGATTAAATATAGCATAGTATTATTCATTTACCAGTACAATAAATGTATTTCTATTTAAAATTATTTTCAACACCTATATATAATCTATTTCCATCTTTATTTTAATTCAGAATTATTATTCCATATCTATCACACTGCCTTTTTTATGTATTCAGAATTATTTCAAAAGTTATTTAATATACTACCTTCTTTATTTCTATTCCGATTTATTTCAACCTTTATCCTTATTTAAAATTAATCTCATAATGGTTTCAATAAATAATTGGATTATTCTTTTAACATTGTTTGATTAATTACATTAACTTCTTAGAATAAATAATGATTTAATAAATGTTTGTTCCTTTATGCCAAATTTAAATTATTCACACTTAATGTGTTCCTAAATCCCAACGTTGACCCTTTCTCGAGCCCAAGTGTCTCGCGCCCAAGTGTCTCGCGCCCAAGTATCCCCGCGCCCAAACGGCCGCGCCCAGACGGCCGCGCCCAAACGGCGGCGCCCAAATGTCCTAGACCGTGATTTGGGCGCCTCATGGAAGCCTGCCAGATCAAACTAGCTTCGGAACGGATCCCGTAATGCTGGAGAGAATATCGGTTTCAGGTTAAGAATAAGGATGTCTGTTCGGACAGGACGGGAAACAGGAAGGGAAAGATCGAAATCTGGAATCGGCATCTCTGGAAATATCTGGAAAAATCTCTTTGAAATGAGCGCTGCAACTGCTTTTATATGCCTTCGGATATTCCTAGGTGGGGGAGGAAGGGTGCGCGGTTCGCCTTTGTGCGTCTTCTGTATCTTTCGGCGCAGCCTGGGGCCCACGCTCGTTATCTCCTTGGACATTGACACGCCGTGATTTGCGATAACGCTTAGATGAGCGATGTATAAATTTGAATATATTATTTAATATCTGTTTAACCAAATTTTTACAGAAGCTAGCGTTACAATACCGTTTACCAGTAATTACAATAGTTGATGTCAAGTTCACCGAATATTTTATTAGCTTAAGACGTTACGCAATTTACCTATCTATCGTTTATTAACCCATTTTATATTTTTATGTACATTTATATATTCAAATATTTTGCTAATACACATCATGTTTGTTAACAGTGTTTTTTTATGATATTGTGCATGCGATATGTATATATATTTTACACTTGTAAATGGAGCTTGGCCAGCTGTTCAAGTGAGTACTTTGAAACGTAGGTCTGTGGTGGGGTATTTGGCTCGCTGACCAGAATACTGCCAAGGTTATAGTCGAAAGGTCACCTATGCATTTTTCTTTATAGTTCATTCAAGTTCAAGATAGAGCAAAATCTGCAACCCAAGTTACAAATATCAGCGGTCAGTTGATTACTAATTTGATTTTATTAAAATTTAGATCAGAGAGATATGGCTTTGTTGCCGTCTTGATGAGTGTCAAACGTAATAATGGGATGGGCTAATGGCCCATTTCTGCAGAACAGCTGATCGGAGATGACTCAATAGTTTGTCGTTTTTGAATTAATTTGTGATGTTGTGAATTTGGTAGTTGTGCTCTTTGAATAGTGGTTAACGAAAAGAATTACTTGCAAGAATGTATTTTATATCGAAGGTTACAACCACAAGCCATTGTTGTGGAACCGCTGATCACATTCTCAAGCGAAATCAACTGCGCATGCGCAAAAGTTTGATTTTTATTTGCCCCTGCAATTCCATAGCCCACTACACCATTAGATGGTTTATTATCTGCAGGGTTGCCATTAGTGCTGAAATTTCACCAATTGTGGTGAAAATAGCATAAAATGTTGACTTAGTGGTGAAGTGGTGATTTTACAGTAAAATATAGGGAAAAGTGGTGAATATTGATAATACCAGCATTTTTTAATTTTCGTACTCCGACACAGTAAGGTCAATGTTGCAAATATGCGATCGCAGCATTATTTTGAAAATAGTTGCTGAAATATAATATGTCAGGATGTTTATACGGGCAGCAATTCAACGTTTGTTTATTCTTTGGGCACAGTTTGAACAATTAAACGTTAATAGTGAGAGATTATTTACTGCTGATATGCACCAATTCAGGGAATACCTACCAAATTGTAGTTTATGTAACACTAAAAATTAAATAGGCTACTTACTCACTACTTACTGTACGCACTTCTAAAGATCATAACCGGTAGCTTCGCGTTTTTGTGATGTGTGTGAATTTCTGTACTCTGCCTAGATACTATTAAATTCTATGTAAAAATGAGTGATTCAGGATCTCAATCAGATTCGGAATATGAACATAATAAAACACAAAAAGAGAAAAATGAAGAAAGAAAATTTATTCATAAACATCAGTGTGCGTGGGAACAACAAGATCAATTTAAGTTGTGGTTACATCCAAGTAAAAAGGGGGCCACACACTTTTTTTGTGTTTTTGTAAATTTTGTGCTCAGGATTATGTGTGGAAAAGCAGAATTATTGTTAAAACACATGAAAAGCAAGAAACATGTGAATCAGATGAAAAATTACCCACTTAAACAACCTTTGGTTTCAATGGTATCCTCGTCTTCACTAGCACTTGCAGCTGCCAAGAAGTGGTGAATTTCAGTTAGCTTTGTGTGGTGAAAAACTTTTGCAACGTCTGGCAACCCTGATTATCTGTGGTTTTGTGTTTTTACCGTTATTTGTTAACGTTGATATTAGGCATTTGTGAAGTTCAAACCGTGATATATTTACCATTTGACAATCATTGGTGAGATAATTGTTGCAGGAGTTTGTTTAAATAATTTCAGACCGCACTCGCAGTATATCTGTAATATAACCTAAAATACACAAAACTTTACCTTTACAGGCGGTGTGTCTGGTACGTATCACAATATAGTGTGGTTGCCGGCATATGCAAATCTAGGGAAACGCCGTTAATAAATCCTGATAAATTTATATTTCCTTTAAATAATTTGTGCTGTGCAGCCATTTAGTGATGCTTTGTTATCGGTCTCTCTGCGCTCATAAAATGCATTCATTTACATCGTTCTACTCAAGTTATTTATCGACATGCCTCAATTTTGACTATTAAGTATTATAATTCGTGGTTCGTTTTCGCTTACAATTTCATTTAATTTTAATTTGTATAAAACTTCTTTATGTTGCATATGCTGCGAGACACTATATAACAGTACAGTATCGTAAATGTCTAATAATATTTCAGTGAGTAAATGACTGGCAAGCATGTAGTATGAATATTCTTTCCTTTCAGAACCTTGACAAAACTTCAAGCGTAGCATCTGATGGAGTACGGGCAAGATGTCTTTTCTGATTCTGTAGATTTACGTCACAGGCTTCAGGTATAAATTTAACAATTGTCATTTGAACATGGGTAATGATTGTTAGCAGTCAGAAAACACTTCATTCAGTCAAAAATACATCAGAAATGTGCAGGAACTTTTGTGTTATATTGGTTTTCGTAATGTTGCTTATAAACCGGTTGATTGTAATTTTTAAAATAACTGATTGATTGCTTACAATCTTTGATAGTTAATTTACGTTTTCTACTGTTGGTAAATTATTACTGAATTTGATTAATTACTGATTTGATACTACACATACTTTGGGAAATGTTTTTTCCTCGAACCTAAATAAACTTGCGTCTCATGGTAATATACTCTTTGCATGTGTATAATAATTGAAAGTTATTTAAAGCAGTATAGTGTTTATCTTGCATTTTGAAAGTTAGGTTTCTGTTTCGTCCCATTAGTAATATTTGTAGTTTTTAAGTTTGCACTAGTTTTAAGTTGGTTCCATGTAGCGGAAGGGTGGCAACCTGCTGTCCGCCATCCTGAAAAATCGTCATTCTTGTCCTGGCGTTAGCGGTGATTACACGTATCAAAAATAAAGTAAGTTTACCATTTTTTATCGTTTATTTGTGTGGTGCCAGGCGAGAGGCAACAGCTACCAGCTCGTGGTAGGAAAATCAATTAAGGTCCTTCGAGAACGAAAACCAACGAAGAAGTTAGAAGAACAGACCAGTTCGCGAGGCTCTGGGGTGCAGTTAAGCTCCAATCATCATCGCGGCCCTGTAATTAGAGCCGTAATTCATCGTGGTGGCCCTGCATTTCGGACGCCCCAACATTTTGGTCCATGCGAGCCTGGATACGAACCGGAAGCCGCCATACAGCCATTGAACGGAGGAAAGTAAGTCTGTTCCTTTTTTCCATATTTATCCTACCAATTGAAACCAATCATACTCGATTTGCACGTGGATTCAAATTTTAACGTATATTTATTGTAGAATAGTATAGTATTTTGTATCTATCGTAAAAACGAACATAGTAGAATTTTTATCGCACGTGTTGCATTAAAATTTAGTCAAGTTAACGATTAATTTATACACGATGACCGAATTATCGCATTTAAACAAAATTAGGGGGCAAATAAAGGCCCGGCTTACACGTTTTAAAACATTTATAGAAAGTTCTAATGCAATTGACAACGTTGAACAAGTAGAGGTTCGATTAGAGAAAATTCAACAACTTTGGGATGAATTTAACGATGTTCAAACAAAAATTGATTTATTAGACGACGAAAGCGGTGACGCGGAACGTGAATCATTTGAAAGTGCATATTTTTCTGCTGTTGCTAAGGCAAAAACCGTAACCAAGCGAAGGGAAAGTTTAAGTACACCGGCCGGGCAAGGGTCATTAGTGACTAACACCTCAACAAATTCCAGTAAGAATGTTAATTTGCCTGCTTTAACCCTCCCAACGTTTCATGGCGGATTTAACGAGTGGACCGCGTTTTCTGATTCGTTCAAAGCATTAATTCATAATAATTCGGATTTATCGGACATTCAAAAATACCACTACCTTCATTCGTGCTTAAAGAACACAGCTGCTGAAGTAGTACAATCGCTGGAGGTATCGTCAAGTAATTATGAAATAGCTTGGCAATTACTGCAAAAACGCTTTGAAAATAAACGTTTAATAATTTACAATCACGTTAAATCGTTGGTGGAATTGCCACCAGTTTCCCGTGACTCGAGCACGTCCATTCGTTATTTAGTTGATAATATGCTTAAGCATTTAAAAACATTAAAAAACTTAAACGAGCCTGTAGATTCGTGGGATACAATAGTTATTTATCTTATGTCAACCAAATTAGACAGCGCAACCAGACAAGAGTGGGAATTAAAATTAGATACCGATGAACTCCCCTCCCCACTTTACTGCAATTTGAAACATTTTTAACGAAACGATCGCAGGCACTAGAATCAGTAGCTTCAAGCAAGTTAACGAAGATTCATTTCAAACCATCCACTGCTATATCAAACAATGTTCCGAAAAATAATTTTTACCGATCAAAGGAACACCGTGTATCGTATTTAACGACTAGCAACAAACCATTTTGCCAGCTTTGCAATAAACAGTCGCATTATATATACAATTGTTTCATTTTTAAAAGGTTGCCGACTCAAGTTAAATTAAACGAAGTCAAAAAACATAAATTATGTATTAATTGTTTACGATCAACACATTTTATTAAAGACTGCTTAGCGAGCGGTTGTAAACATTGCAATGGCAAACACAATACCCTTTTACATTTAGGCAACACAAGTTCTTTTGAGGAAGCGGAATCCAGTGGAACTGGACAAATATCGGTGGAAAATAATCAAAACGTACAGCAAACACATATGCAAAATAATCCAGTTCAACCGACTGAACAAAGACAAGCCGCAGAAAATCCATTAGTTTCATTCTACTCATTTAGAAATCGACCAACGCAAGTTCTTTTATCGACCGCGATCGTACATGTTTTTGATAAACAGGGACAACAACACAAATGTCGAATTCTTCTCGACTCCGGGTCCCAATCCAATTTTATGAGCAAGGAATTCAGCGATAGGTTACAGTTAGATCGCTTTAAAATAAATCTACCTGTGGGGGGAATTAATAGTACCATTACAAACATTGCATTCAGAACAAACGCTACAATCAAATCAATGTTTAATAAATTTCAGGTAAAATTGTCATTCTTAATTTTGCCACAAATAACCGAAAGTTTGCCTTTGGAGCCCATTGACCTTAGTCAAATTAAAATTCCTGATAACATTGCATTGGCAGATGACACCTTTTACCTACCAGGAAAAATTGACATTCTGTTAGGAGCAAACATATTTTGGGACTTGTTGCACACCGAACGAATTAAATTAGGTAATCAAGGGGCAATATTACAGAAAACAAAGCTAGGATGGATTATTTCCGGAACGGTAGCACAACCCTCTATTACTAAAACGATGTGTCATTTCGCTTATAATGAAATATCCGAGCAATTAGAAAGATTTTGGACGCTGGAAGATTGCAATAATAAAATACCGTGTAAATTAGAAGAGCAGGAATGTGAAAATCATTTTATTCGAACGCATAAGCGCGATTTCAATAACAGATTTATAGTTAGTTTGCCGCTCAAGGGGGATGTAGCAACATTAGGACATTCCAGGGAAGTAGCCCTTAAGCAATTGTATTCAATAGAAAGGAAATTTCAACGGCAGCCCGAATTAAAATCTCAGTATCAACAATTCATGGAAGAGTATGAAGGTTTAGGGCATATGGCTGAAGTAAAAAATATCGCAAACGATCATGTCACGTATTATTTGCCTCATCATGCGGTAGTAAAACAATCCAGCACCACCACAAAACTAAGGGTTGTCTTTAATGGTTCCTCGAATACGTCTTCAGGGGTTGCACTAAATGATTTATTAATGATAGGTCCCACAATTCAGCAAGACATTTTTTCGATTTTGCTTAGGTTTAGGAAACATACTTACGTTATTACCGCGGATATAGAGAAAATGTATCGCCAGATATGGATTAACGAATCGCAACGTGATTTACAGCGAATAGTTTGGCGAGATTCGCCTGATCAACCCGTCAAAACATTTAATTTAAATACGGTAACGTATGGCACCACAACGGCACCGTTTTTAGCAATCCGTTGTTTGTTTCAATTAGCAAATGAAAACGAATTTAAATTTCCAGCAACTAGTAACGTCATACGACAAGACTTTTATGTCGATGACCTTTTATCAGGAGCAAATACTTTAGATGAGTTAATGACACGTAAACACGAGCTCACAGAAATCTTAGGTGCAGCAGGATTTAAACTTAGGAAGTGGATGGCGAATGATCCTTCCCTATTACAATCTAACTGCAATGTAGACCCGACTGTCATCGGCGACAGTGTAAAAACATTAGGCTTGCTATGGTGTCCTAACAAGGACGAATTCCAATTTAAAGCTAATTTAGAATTAAATAGTCAAAGGGCTACTAAACGAACCATTCTTTCAACTATCTCTCAAATATTTGATCCTTTGGGATTAGCGGGTCCTGTTATAATTAGGGCAAAGGTAATTCTGCAACAGTTATGGAAAACAAAAACGGGATGGGATGAAGTATTACCGGCGGAATTACGTATAGAATGGGAAAATTACAAAACCCAGTTGGCCTATTTAAGCGATATTACGGTACCAAGACACGCTTTAGTTATAAATAACATTAAGGTAGAACTACACGCATTTTGTGATGCGTCTCAAACTGCATATGGCGCATGTGTGTATAGTCGATCAATCGATAAAGAAAAGAATGTGGTAGTAACATTACTATGCGCAAAATCGAAGGTAGCACCACTAAAACAGGTGTCACTACCACGTCTCGAACTCTGTGGGGCGTTACTGTTATCTAGGCTCTGTAGAAACGTTATTAATGCCTTAAATATTTCAATTACCGATGTATATTGTTGGAGCGATTCGACGATTACATTAGCTTGGATAGGTGGTCAACCAGCGCAATGGAAAACGTTTGTAGCGAATCGGGTCACGGAAATTCAAGAATTAACCAACAATTTTAAATGGAAACATGTAAGGTCTGAGCATAACCCCGCGGATGTAATATCGCGCGGATTAGATCCAAAAAACCTTTCGCAGTGTAAACTGTGGTGGAATGGCCCGACATGGTTGGCAGAAGATTCAGAAGGGTGGCCCAAACAACAAATTAATTATAACAAACATCTGGAATTGCCAGAAAGAAAAAATCAAACACTCGCATTTTATGTTGCAAGTAGTCTTAATATTTTTGACAAATCTTTATCTTTGTGTAAACTCAAACGAGTAGTTGCGTATTGTGTTCGATTCAAACATAATTGTCTAAATTCAGAACGTAGATATGGCCCGTTATCAGTTGACGAACTAAATATAGCAATGACACGTCTAGTGCAGATAGTGCAAAATCATGAATTTTACCAAGAAATAGCGTCACTTACGAAAAAACTTCCTTTAAATAAAAATAGTAGGTTACTCGCTTTAAATCCTTTTCTGGACGAACAAGGACTTATTCGTGTAGGAGGCAGATTAAAATATTCCAATTTAACATACGATCAAAAATTTCCATTAGTTTTACCAAGTAAACATCGACTAACGGAATTAATCATTCGCGAAGAGCATTACAAACATTTGCACGCTGGTACGCAGTATTTGTTGTCTTCCATTAGGTCACGATATTGGCCACTATCCGCCAAAAATGTAATTCGCAAAATCTTACGAAAATGCATAGTTTGTTTTCGTTCTAGACCACTTCATGTGGAGCAATTGATGGGAAATTTACCCAACGTAAGGATAACGCCAGCGAGACCATTTCAAAATACGGGGGTTGATTATGCCGGTTCATTCACAATCAAATTATCTCGGAACAAAACAACGAAATCATATTTATGTCTTTTTATTTGTTTAGCAACTAAGGCTGTGCACCTAGAGCTAGTTAGCGATCTAACCACTCAGCAATTCTTAAACGCTTTCAAACGATTCATGTCGCGTAGGGGTAAATGTTCAACAATTTATTCAGATAACGCCACAAACTTTGTTGGTGCGAAAAATGAACTAAGCTCACTGGTTCAACTGTTGTCCAGCGAAGAATACCAAACAAAATTACTCCAATATTTTACTAACGAATCTATCAAATGGAATTTCATACCACCTCATTCGCGTCATCATGGGGGTTTGTGGGAATCAGCGATTAAATCGGTCAAAACACACTTGTATAAAGTAATCGGCAAGGTACCATTAACGTTCGAGGAATTGTACACGATATTCACGCAAATCGAGGCATGTTTGAATTCCCGTCCTCTCGTTCCTTTGTCAACAGATCCTACAGACTTTACGGCCCTCACCCCTGGGCATTTCCTCATTGGCGAAGCATTGACGGCGTTACCTCAGCCAAACGTAATGGACGTCCCGGCAAACCGCTTAACGCGGTATCAGCATCTAACCCAAATGGTGCAGCATTTCTGGTCACGGTGGTCCCAGGAATACCTAACACAACTTCAGCATCGGACTAAGTGGAGAACCTTGCAGCCCAATCGGTTAGAACCAGGAACCATGGTTGTCCTGAAGGATCAACAGCTACCACCACTCAAGTGGCAGCTAGGGAGAGTAATTGAGTGTTTTCCAGGACGGGACGGATTAGTGAGGGTAGTGAGTGTAAAGACAATTCATGGGGTGTGTAAAAGACCAATAACGAAATTGTGTGTATTGCCTATAGAAACAGAACATTCGACAACGTAATTGGACATTATTAGTTAGGTGTATATATATATGTATAGTAGTAGGTAAAGTAGCCAAACATTATTAGTTTAAATGTATATAGTTTTGAAAGATCACAACCTTTCAAGGTGGGCGGGATGTTTCGTCCCATTAGTAATATTTGTAGTTTTTAAGTTTGCACTAGTTTTAAGTTGGTACCATGTAGCGGAAGGGTGGCAACCTGCTGTCCGCCATCCTGAAAAATCGTCATTCTTGTCCTGGCGTTAGCGGTGATTACACGTATCAAAAATAAAGTAAGTTTACCATTTTTTATCGTTTATTTGTGTGGTGCCAGGCGAGAGGCAACAGCTACCAGCTCGTGGTAGGAAAATCAATTAAGGTCCTTCGAGAACGAAAACCAACGAAGAAGTTAGAAGAACAGACCAGTTCGCGAGGCTCTGGGGTGCAGTTAAGCTCCAATCATCATCGCGGCCCTGTAATTAGAGCCGTAATTCATCGTGGTGGCCCTGCATTTCGGACGCCCCAACAGTTTCTACAAAATACAGGGTGTCCTAAAAGGTTTTTACCATTTAAAAACATTATAACTCATTAAGTGTTAGGTTTATTAAACATCTTTTATTTTTTAAATTAACTACAAACTGGAAATTTATCTGTGAAAAATTATGCCGTCGAGGTGCTGCCCTCCCGTACGCACCGTCTGCTCCAAAACACCTCTGAAATTGGTGAACACGTGGCCACAGAGTTCTCGTGGAATTGCTCGAATTTCATCGTTAATTCATTGCTTCAGTTGATAAAATTTGCAGGAATTTGGACGTAGACCTTTGATTTAAGCAATCCCCACAAAAAAAATCCATGGGAGTAAAACCGAGACTTCTGGGGAGATAATTGACGTTGCCATTCTTCAATATGACCTTTTCTGGAAACATCCTTTGAATGATCCTCATGGAAAAATTAGCAGTGTGAGCAGTCGCTCTGTCTTGTTGAAACCAAGTGTTTTGGTTGAATCCGGACATTGCTACCCACACAGTAACTTTGGGACTGTGTTGGAGTCGCTGATGTTTCTCACGTGGGTTATCAGCACCCCAATATCGGCAATTCTGCTTATTTACAGCTCTGTTTAAATGAAAGGCACGGTAAAGGCGACGAACGTGGATGTAAGAATGATTGTTCTCATAAAATGTTTTTACACACAAAGCGTGCTGTGATCCCATGTATCGCTCCATTGCTACTGAAATTCAAAGATGCACGGTCCCGATTGCAACCGGTCGGATCCTCTCACTCCTAACGGTTCTCGAGAAATATAACCTAGAAATGGTAAAAACCTTTTAGGACACCCTGTATATACGTAAGTAAAGATTTGATTTACTTATGTAATAACACTTTTGCTTTGAACAAGTTACTACAATTTTGACAGTGCATTAATATTTAAAATTACAAAACACCTAAAATTACCAAGCAAGTAATTTTAATAAGCTTCAAATGTGTTATTTGTTATTCTTTTGAAGGTATACGGTCATTGCCCTAATACTATCGTATGGATTTATAAAAATGTTATACATGCTTGTTGACAGTTTTGTAACTTGTGTAACACATTTAATTGTCGTTATGCAATATACTATTATTAATATCGCCTCATAAGTGAAAGTGATGTATTCAATTTCTACTGATTATAATACTAATTCCATGTACAAAATTAACTTTGTTCAACTTTCCTCAAACCTTAAGAGCACGTAGTATGCTCCCACTAAATTTATAACAATCTTTGTTCCAATACAAATAATATATGCACATGAAGTTGCATCTGTATTGTAGTTCTAGATTTACTGTTAGATCTATCTAAAAAATTTAATTGGCTTATGAAGTAACTAAACTGCAATTTGTGTGTAGTAACTGATCTGATACACAGTATGCAGAGTATACGCAGCGAGCGGAGTGGAATTACTAGTGGATTATTAGTGAAAATTTATAATTGTGTTATACTTACAATAGAGCAAGATTAACATTGAATCAGCAGTTCCAATTATGAAAACATTGTGCATACATTTTGATCAAAATCATAGGCTCAATACCCATTGGAAATAAAGTGTAATAAAGCATAATGTTCTGTTTAATCGACCTTATTGATGTATATATGTATGTATGTAATTATGTATTATCGGTAACCTCATTTTACCTTGCGGGTGTTATTTATTTAATATTAAATATTCTAGATTATCACAGACCAATGCCTAAAATGCATAGTCGCATTTCAGAACTTAGTTATTTAATTGCAGAATGCATTTACACTCGGCAGGGTAACCACAAATTTATTTTTTTACATGAACTGACGTAACTTTTAAAGTAAGAAATGTAAACTAATTACATATCTATAATATAGGTAAGTAACATGGAAAATGTGCTAATTTTTATTTGTTAAGATCAATTTGACTGCCACAGTCCTATATTTCAGCCTTACTGAAGCGTTTCATTATGTTTCATCATGCCCAGTACCAGCTTTACTTTATTTTTATATAATTTTTCTGTTGAATGTCTTAAACATTGTGAGCTATAAAAATGAATTAGCTGTAGTTTCTTGAATTGTAAATTAATGATGCGTTACCACTTCTACATTTGCCTTTAAGACTACAATATTACACAGCATTTTATAGTCGGGAATCTGGCATCTCAAAAGATGCTTCTAAAATGACGGAGTGTGTACTCGAAGATATCGTTTTTAAAAAAATGTACACTATCTGGAATTACCTGGCGGATCTAAATGAGGAAAATATTTTTTCTGGATTTTTGTAATCGCAAAAAGAATGGAGCCATCCACATTTAGATCCGCAAGGTAATTCCAGATAAGGTAAATTTTTTTAAACTATATCTTGAGTCCACACGCTATGATCCAATTTATGGTCCCTGATTCCTGACTATTACAAATAGTTGTGTTCTAAGATTTCTATCAATGTAAAGCACATTTATACCGTGTTTCCAAAACAGTACAATTAAGAAGGAGCTCTTGTAATTAGAAAGTAAAGTTCGGGCACTTCATTCCATGTAGGAACATGGCCTGAGACAAGGCGAGTCAGGGTCGCCGAAATATGTCTTTCCGAAACCCAGTCATCTGGGACACCGTTATTGGCGTACTGGGTGATGTGGTTAGCATCATGCCTTTGACAACTGTCTTACTTTCCCTACTTCCACAACTGTGGTTTCTGTACCCAATTTTTAAAGCGACTGGGTGGGCCGCCCGCCAGTTGTCAGATGTTGGGATTGAACCCCGTACCGTGGCACTGCAGCCTGACACCCTAACCGCTCGGCCACACTGGCGATTGCTCTTGTAATTGGTACGAGACAAATATTCCGTAAAATTAGATAAAATGCTCAACATTGGAAGTACTATGATCCATATTTTAACCGTACAAACTAAAGGTCTGCTAATAGGTGCAAACTCCTCTGTAATTGCAAATATTTTCACCTTAGTATATTGTAAAATACTTTCCTGACATCAGGACAAAATTTGTGTTTGCTAAAAACAACACTAATTTGTTCAAAAAGGAGGGAAAGTACATCGCCGTTCATTTGAAGTGGATTACTTAAAGAAACTACCCTAGCAGCACAACCTGATTGGAGCCATGTTGGCTGCCAACATTGACAAAACATTGGAATGAAACGCTTTTATATATGGTGTTTGCCTTGGACTCCAATATGTATTCTACATTGGTAATCAATATTTATCCCACATTGGTGACAAACACTGGTTCTACGTTCTTGACCAATATTTATTCTACATTGGTAATTCGTATTTAATCTTTACTAGTGAATCACCCGAGCTACGCTTCGGTTCGCTAATTTAAGAGAGATTCATTAATATAAATTTAAAAAAAAATGCATTGGCCGGGAATCGAACCCGGGCCGCCCGCGTGGTAGGCGAGCATTGTACCACTAGAGACCCTATATAAAAAGTAAGATAACAGGGTCTCTATGTACCACTGACCCACCATACTTTGTTGAATAACACGCTGCTATAATGGTGTATAGTGAATCACCTGAGCTACGCTTAGTTTCGCTAATTAAACGATTTCATTAAAACTTATTTTGAAAATAAAAACCGGTCTACAATCTAAGTCTAACAATTAGCAAAATTTTAAGTCACCATACAACTTAATCTGTCCAGTATCTTCGGAGGAGATAGCGAACAAAGATACAAAGAGACCACCGATTTTATGTTATAGATTAATAGCCAATACTGGTTCTATGTCTATTCGCGATCTAGATCCTTCTTAACAATAAATACCGTATTTAGATTGGCTACGTATACAGGGTGAGCCAAATTACGAGGGTACATATTATTGGAGCTACAAAGTCGGTTAAATTAGCAAACTAGTAGATTTATTTCCTCTGATTACGATATTGAAACCAGAAAAAACAATCGAGCATTATATTTTTATATATATAGCAACACATACATCCCATTATTAATTTTTGGGCCCAAGGAAATCTTTGTAAAAATGCAATTTTTTTCAAAAACTACTTTCTACGGAACAACTGTTCAAACGAAAATTGTAAATAATTGCATAATATATGATCCTGTTCTATGAAATTTTATTTTGATTATTTTCTTCATATCCATAATGATGCGTAATCACCATGGTTTCTGTCAGTTTAAATAATGACTAAAATTCAAACGTCAAAATTTAACCGCGGTTAAATTTATGTCAAAATTTAATCGCTTGTGCATAATTTTAACATGATAGTTAAAGGTGCTTCACCAACTGAATTTTATCTATTTATTCAGGAAATAATCACGCCGAACATCCCACGTGCATGTAAACTAGCCTGAATAAATTTTGACGATTTTCTGTCAGAATGTTTTGCTCTGAAGAAATATATCTCAAAAATTTTCCGCTTCAAAATCCCTCGTGCTGCGCACTCGGGATTCTTGTTGAGCGGCAAATTTACTTGACAAATTTCTTAGCAAAACATTCTGACAGAAAACGTCAAAATTTAATCGGCTATTTTAATGCACTTGGGATATTACTGTTGATTATTTCCTTCATATCCATAATAATGCGTAATCACCATGGTTTCTGTCAGTTTAAATAATGACTAAAATTCAAACGTCAAAATTTAACCGCGGTTAAATTTATGTCAAAATTTAATCGCTTGTGCAGAATTTTAACATGATAATTAAAGGTGCTTCACCAACAGAATTTTATCTATTTATTCAGGAAATAATCACGCCGAACATCCCGCGTGCATGTAAACTAGCCTGAATAAATTTTGACGACTTTCTGTCAGAATGTTTTGCTCTGAAGAAATATATCTCGTAAATTTTCCTCTTCAAAATCCCTCGTGCTGCGCACTCGGAATTCTTGTTGAGCGGCAAATTTACTTGACAAATTTCTTAGCAAAACATTCTGACAGAAAACGTCAAAATTTAATCGGCTATTTTAATGCACTTGGGATATTACTGTTGATTATTTCCTTCATATCCATAATAATGCGTAATCACCATGGTTTCTGTCAGTTTAAATAATGACTAAAATTCAAACGTCAAAATTTAACCGCGGTTAAATTTATGTCAAAATTTAATCGCTTGTGCAGAATTTTAAAGGTGCTTCACCAACAGAATTTTATCTATTTATTCAGGAAATAATCACGCCGAACATCCCGCGTGCATGTAAACTTCTTCTTCTTTCTCCTCTCGCTCTTGTAGAGCATAGGGCATCAATGATGTTTCAAAAGCTTGGGTTTCCGATAGCCGGGTCGCTACTCCTGCGTATCGTCGGTCGGTTGTCTTGTTATCTCTTCTACTAGGTTCTTCCATTTCTCTCTATCTCTTGCTATTTTTTTTATTTCTCCCCATGTTTTGTTGCTCTTTCGAATCTCTTTTTGAAGACTTCTTTTCCATGTATCTAGGGGTCTGCCTGGATTTCTTTTCCCACTTCCACAGTAATCTAAAGCTTGTCTTGGTATGCTGTTCCTTGGTTTCCGCAGCGTGTGTCCGATCCATTTCCACTTGCGTCGTTTTATGGTTCTTTCAATTTGTTCTTCTCCTGTTCTCCTCCACAGTTCTTCGTTGGTGATTCTATTTGGCCAAAATATGTTACATATTATTCGGAGACATTTATTTATAAATATCTGGATCTTTTTCAGATGTGTGCTTGTCGTTTTCCACGTTTCGGAACCGTATAAGAGTATGCTCTTTATGTTTGATCTAAATATTTTTAATTTAGTTTGAAGTGCAATATTCTTTGATTCCCATACTTTGTTTAAAGTGTTGAAAGTGTTGCGTGCCAAGATGATTCGTCTAGCCACATCTCTTGTTGTTCCCCCTTGGGGGGTGAGAATGCTACCGAGGTAGCAGAAATCTTCTGTTTCTTTAATCCTTTTTCCCTCTATGAGTACACTGTTCTCGTTGTTTGGGTTCTTTGTCAGTAGTATTGTTTTATCTGTGTTTATGTGTAGTCCTACTTGTTTTGCTGTGTTATCTAATTTGTTCGCTTTTCTTTGCATAAGTTGCTTGTTTGTCGATATAATACTTATGTCGTCTGCAAATTCTAGATCTTCTAATTTGGTGAGAGTTCCCCAGTTTATTCCTGTCCTGCCATCCACGGTGTTTTTCATTACCCAGTCAACTAAGATAAGGAAGAGCACTGGTGATAGTATACAACCTTGTTTCACTCCTGATTCTATGCTTATAGGTTGTAGTAATTCTCCATCATGTTCGATTCTTGCAGTATATTCGTTGTATAAGGTTCTTATTAGTCTTAGGAATTTATCTGGGATTCCGTATTGCTCCAAGATACACCACATTTTTCCTCTATCCACTGAGTCGAAGGCTTTGTAGAAATCTATAAACAATATGTATATGTCTTCGTTCATCTCGGTGGCCTGTTCTAATATTATTCTTAGTGTGCCGATGTGGTCTGTACATGATCTTTGCGGTCTGTATCCTGCTTGGTTTTCTCTCAGTTTTCTGTCGATAGCGCTCCTCATTCTTTCTAACATTATTTTAGTGAGAATCTTGCTTACTACACATAGTAATGTGATTGGTCTCCAGTTTTCACATTTCTTTAGATTTCCTTTCTTTGGTAGTTTGATGATTATTCCTTGTAGCCAATCTCTAGGTATCCGTGCTTCTTCCCAGATTTTGTTCATTAGTATATGTAATACTTCTACTGACAGGTCTAGATGTGCTTTTATAAGTTCTGCAGTTATGTGATCTACGCCCGCCGCTTTGCCGTTCTTCAAAGTCATAATTGCTTGTCTTATTTCGTCTTTTGTAAAGTTTTCTTCGTTGATGTTTATTTTCTCTGTTGGTTCTCTTCTTGGTTCCAATGTTCCTTCTTCTCTTGTTTTCTGTTTGTAGATTTCTTGAAAATGTTCAATCCATCTTTCTTGTATTTCTGATTGTGTTTTAAGTGTTTCGCCATCTTTCCCTTCTAGTCTTGCTGACGGTATATATTTTCTTCCTCCCAGTTCTTTCGTAATGTCGTACAGCTCTTTGATGTTGTTTCTTCTTGCTGCTTCTTCAGCTTTACATGCTAGGTTTTCTATGTATTGTCTTTTATCATTCTTTACTCCTTTCTTAACTTCAGCATGTTTTTTCTTGTATTCTGTTTGTAATGCTTCTTTTTGTGCTTCGTTTGTTGTAGACAGTATTTTTAGTTTAATGTGTTTTCTTTCTTCTATTTTCCTTTTCGTCTCTCTACTTATCCATTTCTGGTCCCTTTTATTTTTATATCCTACTACTGACGTGGCTGTGTTCTTTATAGCAGTTTTATATCTTTCCCATATGTTGTCTATATTTAAGTGTTTTAGGTCGCTTATATTTCCAATTTTTTCCTCTAAGGTATTCTGGTATCTTGAAAGCACATTTGGGTGCTCCAAATCGATGGTGTTGTATTTCTTTCTTGTGTTTATGTTGCGTGTGTAATCTGCTCTAATGCTTATTTTTAGTTTTGCTCTAACCAACTCATGATCCGATGCGACGTCTGCTCCTCTCATTGCCCTCACATCCTTCAGGGAGTTCTTCCACTTTTTATCTATCATTATATGGTCTATTTGGTTTCTATGTGTGTTTCCTGGATTAGTCCATGTTGTTTTGTGTATGTCTTTATGCCTAAATAGTGTCCCTCCTATTATTAGATTGTAGGTTGAACAAAATTCTATTAATCTTTCCCCGTTGTTGTTTATTGTTCCTATTCCATATGGTCCCATTATATGTTCATTTCCTGTGTTGTCGCATCCTACTTTTGCATTCCAGTCGCCTATAAGAATCTTTATGTCCCGTCTATATTTTTTTTGTATGTTTTGGAACGTTGCTTGAATTTGTTCATAGAATTCGTCTTTGATGTTTTCGTCTTGAGTGTTTGTTGGTGCGTATGCATTTACAACTATTGTTTCTAAATTTAGCTTTAAATCGTCCCCGCATGTAAACTAGCCTGAATAAATTTTGACGACTTTCTGTCAGAATGTTTTGCTCTGAAGAAATATATCTCGTAAATTTTCCGCTTCAAAATCCCTCGTGCTGCGCACTCGGAATTCTTGTTGAGCGGCAAATTTACTTGACAAATTTCTTAGCAAAACATTCTGACAGAAAACGTCAAATTTTAATCGGCTATTTTAATGCACTTGGGATATTACTGTTGATTAAATAATTACAAAATTTACCCACAAAACGGAAATAACAAGAGTCAAGTGCCACTTTTGGTTGCCTCATTTTAATCAAAAATCAATAAGCCCTCTGAATTTATATTAGAAACGATGGTTGTCAGGCCAATCCATTAGATGACAGACTCACAGACTGGCAGAAATCACTTTGAAAACTGCAAAAGTCACTAGTTTGAAAAAAAAATGAAATTGTTATTAATGAAAGACTTTATACCACTTACAGCTTTTGAATACTTTTTTGTCAAATTTTGAAAAAACCCAGATTTAGTCTAAAACCCGCGGGTTTTTTCAGGTGGGTTTTACCCGAAAAAACCCACTGGGTTTCTTCGGGCTGAGGAAATCATGCCAACCCTGGTGATATGTGTTACACGTTCGACAATACTGACGTGTATTGTCAGTCTATGTCATAGACATAGACTGACAATACATTTCAGTACTGCCAAACGTATAACACATATCATAGGCGACTCTAATTGTAAATTTATTTGATCTCTTGTTATACACATTCACAAAAATATTTAATTTTTTACTTACTAACAATAAAGTTGTAAATTTTCAAGGTACAAAACGGCATTTTTTTTTCCAAGTCGTAAATACAAACTTCTGGGGATAGAAAAGTTTTTTCATAAAATTATAGATGTTTTTGTAAACAGTTTCACCACCCGTTAAAAGTTTCTAACATTAATACAATAACAAAATGAGAATAAAAGTAGTACTCACCTTAAACTTGCGTTCAGTCACATGTCGCAAAGAAAAGTGTGGGATGGAGTAACATTTGCAGTTTTAAGAGCCCACAAACTAACCGTGTCGACCTTGAGATGACAATGTTTCTAAGTGTAATAATGAAAATAATGACGGGGGAGAGCGGAGAGGGGCCAATGGCACTTAAATTGCCGCGAAAGTATTAAAACATCGTCCTAAAAATATAAAAATTGAACAACCAAATATTCTTCAATGTAGATACAGGATCCGGCAAAAAGACCTCTTCTATTTGGAGAGGCCTCTGAATGAGCTGTGGTGGGGATACAGCTGTGGAGGAGATATCGATCGATAGAGGTATACGTGCCGTTTTCAGTGAGAGCAATGGCTTGGATTGGTCAACACTGTGTTTTTGTTGTTGAGCAGTTTCTTCGTAATGGTGGTTTTGTGATTACTACACAGCGTATAGTAGAAAGGGGCGGCCCTTCGTACGTCATTTTGTTTTATACTAAATTAATTGACCGAATTAAGTTTGTAATTAAATTTTTTGGCCTAATTAAATAGCCCAGTCAAATTGATCGATTAAATTGATTGATTCAGTTAAACCACGAATCAAATGCTCTAATTAATTGCCGTATTAAATCCGCAGATGAAATTACACATATGATAATTATTCACATATGAAGTTTGATTTGATCGCTGTAATTGTGTGTCGACCATCTTTGTTTCTATTCACCTGACATAACTTTTAAAACACGTTGATGTAAAATGGCATAGTATATGATAATCACAAATAAAAATATTTTTTCTGTACCTTTCTTTGTCTACTTGTAACTACCTCTTGCAATATGGGAAGTCTTTTTGCCGGACCCTGTATAATGCCTACACACTACTTGTTTGTAATGATACTGTCTTTATTGCCACATACACTACGAATATCCTTAATGATATCGTTTAATTAGCGGTATCAATAAAAGTCAAATCTCTGTTTTCTGGACTTTTTAGTGTACTAGGAAGTAGAGAATAATTAGCGGAAATAAATGCTAAATAGTTTTGTAAACGTTTTTTGTCTCTTTAAGTGTAGCCGCCGAATCTTTATCTAAATTTTTAGCAGAACGAAAGTTTGTTTACGTTCAGTTACGGACGATTTGCCTGACCTATAATTCATGAAATATTCTATTTGTTCAGAAAAACGGAAGCCGCCCTTTAAATGTAAAATGATAGATAATCCTTTGTTACACGTCAATCACTATCGACGAAACACATTTTGCAAACCGTAATTAAGGTAATAGCATTTTCTAGAAATATACATTTAAACTGTTTTCGGCCATTAGTAATTAGAGAAACTGAAAATATGGCTATATCTCAAATATAAATCAACACCTTGTAGATGTTAAGTTGAAGTAGCATGGAGATAGATTTTATGTGAATATTCCAATGTTGGAAATAGATAGGGAGTTTATATGGTTATAATACTTTCTAATGCTTAGGCATCCCTTTATGGTCATCCTAGATAAATCCAACGTAGGGCCCACATTGTTTCACAATATTGTAAAATAGTAGCCTGCCAATATTGAATCAAGATGAATTTTGCGTGAATATTCTAATATTGGAAATAGATAGAAAATTTACATCGTCACAATATTTTCTGAAACTAGGAAGGCATTACGGTCTTCCTAGACAAATCCGATGTAGGGCCCACGTTGCTTTGTGATATTGGAAAATAACAATATTGTATCAAGATTGGTTTTACGTGGCCAATATTGGCCAAGATTCCTACATTGGAAACAGATTGGAACAATATGGCTCCAAGATTTTGTGCTGCCAGGGTAGTTTTGATGACATTTTTCTAACTTTCTCACAGCAAAATTTAGTTAACTATTGTTTTCAAATATTAAGGAGCCAAATGTCATTTTTTACTCTTATCATATATAATAAGTAAGCTAGAAGTGAAGAAAGCATAACTGTTGTAAAGTCGACATAGCAGCATTTTTTAAAGCAGTTTTAATTAATATTTGATTAATTTTTATGAAACAGAACACCAAAATCTTCAATATTCTTTACTACAAGTTATGCATTGTTGCCTTATCGCTTACTTAATAAAAATGATGACTTGCAGCTGTTTGATATTTTTAAAACAATAGATAACTCGCAATAATTAAAAACTAAATGTTTCCATCAAAGTTAGGAAAACGTCGTCAAGACTAGTTTCTTTAAGTGATCCACTTCAAATGAACATCGGTGTATTTGAATATGCAAAGTAAACCGAGTGGTATTCAATCAAATTATATAATTTCGTTCAACTAATCAATACTTATTAGAATTAGTTTTTGCTGACTTGATAAGTATTTGGTGTAATTTGATTGACTGAATTAGTGAAACAAAGTAGTAGTAAGAGGTTATCAAACTGAATGTTTATTGGCACTGTCAGTT
Source organism: Agriotes lineatus (assembly GCA_940337035.1). NCBI lineage: Eukaryota > Metazoa > Arthropoda > Insecta > Coleoptera > Elateridae > Agriotes > Agriotes lineatus. Next base: position 93,325 of record CALNHX010000605.1, on the reverse strand, counting down.
TTTTGACATTCACTGCTCAATAATAACAGTAAGGTTATTCCTCGTTTGTGAATTAGGTGAAAGTGAGTGTATAAGCAGGTTGTAGTTAATGGGGAGAAGCGATTGAGGTCCAAATTCAACATTAATTAAATTCTAAAACTCCAAGAAATAGTGAAATTGTAAATAAGAACTCACAATGGAGACAGTTTATGGCATTTTGTAAATCAAAAAGTATTTATTTAAAAAAAAATTGTTTAACTGTTGAAACATTCAGATGTAACGCTACGAGTATTCACTGATGACAACAGTCGTTAAAACCTTCTGTAGATAAAATCTTCATTGCAGTAACTCTCGCATAGATAATAATGATCTAATTAACTCAGCAAATAAAAAACATAAGCGGGATAGCTGGTTTCATTTTGTTGAAACAAATGAATTGGAAGTTGGAAACACTCTTTCCGTCATTAAATCAACAGCTACGGGCCCCGATAACATTAATGAATGTTACTACAAATGTGCTGTTCTCATCTGTTGCCATACTTCACACACGTCTTGAATTTCTGCATAACAGAATGTGTTTTTCCAGATATTTGGGAATCTGCGTGGGTCATACCTCTGTCTAAAACTGTCCTACCTACAATAATTGTAAGCCTTTTATATGATATGTATATTATGATTACTTATATTATGCTTATTTTTTTTTCTTCTTTTCTTTAAATTACGTTTCGTACTTGCTAGTATATATGTGCAGGGTTTAGGTGTTAGAGCAGAAAGTGGCCTTTTGCCACTATTCTGAACCTCGCCCTGAGTTTGACTGAAATTTTGTTTTGTTTTAACTGTTATATATTTAGTTTTGTATTTGTTTCAGTCAATAAAGTCACTATTATTATTATTATTATTATTGTAATTCAAGCAGCCTCGTCCAATAAGTATTCTTTGCACGCTATCTAAAGTTCTTGAACAAATTTTAGATAAACAAATTCGCAATTACTTTAGCATGCACAGTATTTTGCCAAAAACGTAATCTGGCTTCTGCCCCATATTCAAGCTACTGACAAAGAATTAATTTTGTTAGTACTTTTAGATTTTTCAAAAGCTTTTGACACCATTGACCATACGCTTTTACTATCTATTTTACATTTGATAGGTTTTGAAAACTCGGCTATCAGCTCAATAAATCAATATCTGTCAAACAGAACAGAAACGACCAGTATTCACCAAGAAACTTCCGATTTGCTTGTAGTCACAATGGGTGTTCCGCAGGGCTCGATTCTAGGTTTTCTTCTATTTTTTCTGTACTTCTTGAAAATTTTGAAAATAGCAGTCGACTTCCGTTTTATTGAAAGGTGTTATCCTGTTTATGCTTGTAGCCAAACCCTGTATGCATTAAGAGTAATAATTAATTTCATTAGTCAGTGTCGCTATCTGAACTGGAATCACTGTTATCATTCGAAACATCTATAAGCAACTTATCAACAGTTAGATCTAGAACTTTCTCACGTGCATACCATTCTTTAATCTTTCTCTCAGTGCTTGCAACACATCCGCTCCAAATTTCAGGTGAACACGGCTGTAATGCTTCAGTCCACATTGCAAGAACTTTATCATCTCCATACCCATCTCTACCAATGTGGTCATCGTAATATTTTTTTGCATGTGCCCATGTTAATTCAATAGCGTTGTGTAGTGGTATGGTGGTAATCACAAAACTTCATGCCCATGACTTCTTATTAAATCGTCTACTTCATATAGGTACTTTGTCTTTTGTATGCAAATTGGCTAACTTCAATCTAATCTAAATGAAGTTGGATCATGAGGGATGTTGTTGTTATTTAATCAATCTATAATGCATCGTTTTGTCAGTGATGAAGAAGGCTGCTTTTCAACGAGGGTACAATGATATTCGGCATTGTCCATGATTATGAGAGACGGTTCTTCTAAATTATTGAGTAAATTGTCGACAAGCCATTTCTTAAACATTTCTGAATTCATCTCTCCATGATAATCTTCTTTCAAAGATTTTGTTGCAAATAACTGAGATGCATTTTTAATTAATCCGGCTGTACACCCAGCATGAACAACAATAAAGCGCTTTCCTTCATAACAGGGCCGTATCTGGGGAAAAAATTCGGAGGGGGTTGAAGTAACACAAAAAAATCAGTTGAATTCCGCAAACAACTTTTTAGGCGTCTGAGCGTTGAAAATGATCTCTCTGCTACAGCTGTTGATGCAGGTAATGTGGTAAAAAAAATTTAAAATAATATAAATATTTGGAAATATAGATTGACTACATTGCGATAATTCTTCAACGGCATCGTTCGGGCTATCAACTTCAGGCTGCTGAATCCACTTTTGTTTCCATAGTTGTAACTCTGCAGGCAACGTATGGATGTCCAAAAACTGATTGTACAAAGAAAGGTTTTTTATCTCCACCGTTTGTCTTTTGCACATATTTGGTAATAAAAGATGTAGCGATGAGAGCGTTTTTTGTGACTTGCGAATCTTTGAGTCAGTTATCAGTAGTTCAAAGTTGCGTTGCGATTCTGTAAGCAGACGAAGTAAACGCATCTCCAATTTTATACTTTCGGGAGGGGTTTCAACCCCCAAAACCCCCCCTCAGATACGGCCTTGCTTCATAACCTTCAGGCTTTCTAACACTTTGTATGTTTGAGTCTTGTCATGATTTACCAGGATTTCCTTTAAAATAGATCCAAGTTTCATCCATGAAAACTGCTTGCAATGATGACGATAAATTGAAGTTTGCCATATAACTTTTTAAAAACTGAAGACGCAAACTGGTGATATTTGATTTTTCAACCAATGCTCTACGAGGGGCCTGGACACAACCCCCACTGTTCATAACGCCCACCATGTCCATAACCTCCACCGTGTCCATAACGCCCACCGACGATTTGATCCATAACCTCCACCGTGTCCATAACCCCCACCGACGATTTGGGCCATAACGCCCACTGTGCCCATAACCTCCACCGTCGGGTTCGTTCGTAATTTCAAATGTGTCCATAACCCCCACCGACGATTTCGGCCATAACGCCCACCGTGCCCATAACCTCCACCGTCCATAACCCCCACCTCGTCCATAACCTCCACCGTCGGCTTTTTTCGTAAGTTTTCAGAGTTTAAAAATAAACTTGAAACATTGCTAGACAGGCCAAAAGCATATAATAGGGAGTTTTTGCACAACGTCACGTTAAAATAACGTTACGTTAAAATCGAAAGATTTAATTTTGATTGGCTGTATTGTGGACGTCGCTAGGTAACATGGGCTTTAACGTGCCGTCATTTTAGCGGAACGTTATGCAAAAACTCCCTAATATTAACGAAACCGTTCGTTTGGATTTTCCTATTTTGTAAAGACAAACGCTATCTAATACAGTGACCGCCAAAAAGTAAGTTATATACGGGAAAATTATTTATTATTGGTTTCTGAAAAAATTTCATTCTTCATTCTCTCGTTTTACGATTGTTCTATTTGTCAAATGACTTAGGGTGTGGCGCGAAATTTAAATAATCTGAAAAAAAATACTACTGATGGATAAGCTGAGAACTGTGCCGCCACTGGCGTATGTCGTACTGCTATTATTTTAGGGATCGAACTGGAATATTTATCAAAGCTTTTTTGTAAAGAAAACCAGTTTATTTACATACTTACATATTTATTTATTTTTAATTTCTTGGCATAAAAGAGAACAGAACCAAGTCTTAAATTTGTCGGCCAAAACAATAAAGTCTGACAAAAATATATAATTATCTGAAAATTAAGAGAGTAAAAATAAACAATAATAATTACTTAGTACAAGTGTTTGAGATGAATTGCATCCCGTAACTAGCTACACAGTCAGAAAAGGAAGAATATAGCTACAGGTTACATTATTATTAATTAAAGGTAATTAACTACTACCTAAATCTAAAAAAATATATTATATATTGTATAACACACAAACTTTACAGAACATTAAAGTATAAATTAAAGGTAAACCTTAAATGGTTCTGTAATTACGTAAGTCCGACAGATCGAACACCTCGAATCTACTGTAGCAGGATTATTAGCATTATTATTAACTAAATGTAATTAATTACTACCTAAATGTAAAAACATATATATATTATACAAAATTTACAGAATAATTCAAATTTACGTAATTCTGAGAGACGTAAAATCTAAATCTAAAAATATACATATTACGTAATATATACAAAATTTACAGAATTATTAAAATTTGAATTAACCCTGCAGTGGTCGCGCCAAGTCTCACAGACCCGATAAATACGTTATTGAGTGGGAATTTGTTAAAGGGGGTGTAAGAGTGTTTGTTGTGCGTTTTGGTACCTTTTAATTTTTAGACTTGGTTGCCTCCCGATAACCGGCATAAGTTGTTAGTGTTTGTGAGTTATTTGGAAAAAAGTCTGTGAGACTTGGCGCGACCATTTACGTTTGTGAAATTGTTTTGCGTTCTTGACTTTTTTTACATTAAATGTAGATGCAATGAACTCACAAATAATTTATGTTGCAAACAACATCGACGTTAGTATACTAAGGCGTCAATGTATACCAGAATTAGCTTTGATTCTAACAAATGACCAATTACATCGGCGATAACTACTCAATAGTTTTCTCTCGGAAATCCATCTAAGAAGAGAAGAAGTAGCTGGAACCTCTTCAGACCATCTAGTAAATGACCCTAATAACTCCACAATTAAAAAACGAGCTTTTATTTGAAATCGGCAGTGAAGTACGCCGAAATCGTCATTAAAATGCGAGAAATCGGCAGTGAAGTAATCCATTGTTTTACGACTTTTTTGTAGGTGGCGAGGCGACAGCTAATTGTCAATCGATCGAACATAACCTACAAATGTTGGTTAAAATGTTGTAATTTCACGATTTGTCGATTTCAAATAAAACATAGCGTACACCTCGGCACTGAAGTACCTTTTTATCCCTCATGTGGTTTATTTGCTTTGGCCCTACGGGCCTCGGCAACTAAATCCACATTCTTGTCAAAAAGCTATACTTCAGTGCCTTGGTATACAAACTACTATTTTCCAAAAAAATGCAAAAAAAATTGTTTTGTAAAAATAAATTGTGTTTATCGCATGCAGGGCTTTTGTGCACTACTTGTGCATTCTTGAACCAAAATGACGAAAATTAATTGTTTTGTTCTATCTCTAGCATTAAAAATATTGTTCTGTCCATAAATGTATATAGAAAATTAAAATCTTGAAATTCATCAGAGGCTGTGTTTACTATTATGAAGTTAGCATGATCTACAAAAACCTTTAAAACTGAAACTGAAATATAACTAAAAATCTTGGTAATAGTAAATAAACATCTCATATTAAAACTTATTGTCATATAAATGGTTCTTAATTTTTTGGTTTGAGAGCTTGGCGCGACCAGCCGTGTCATGAAATTGGGCGCGACCACTGCAGGGTTAAAGGTAAACCCTAAGTGGTTCTGTGATTATGTAGGTCCGACAGATCGGGCACCTTGAATCCACTGTAGCAGGATTGTATGCCTGCGTTGTGCAATACTCGCACAGTAGATGGCCGCAATTCGACAAAACATAATTGCGCTTCCGACTGCTACATATGACACAAGCGTCACTTGGGGGCAGGTTCTCGTCTGCTTCTGAAAATGTAAGTGTTGTCATTAGATTTTCAAAACATTCTGAATATTTCTGTAATAGAGTACTTACCGTCATCGTATCCGATGCCCCTGAATGGATTTTCGTCCGTTTGAAAAGCTTCCACTGAAATAATCTTCACTTTAATTTTAATTAAAAAAAATTAAGTGTGCCTGTTCTAAAATGGAACGTATTACAGTTAGTAAAAACTGGTGTTACAATATTTAGTACTCCTGCAGGCGTCCTCAAAACCGCTTTAAAAAATTATGATTCCAAAATAAACAAGAAACGTCCGTGGAATGAGAGTCCGATTAGTATACAGGGTGTATTATATAAACTAGATCAATATGGATGAAGTTTAAATTTTAATTCGTTTCTCAGGCAGTGAAATTTGGCATACGGGTTTATTTATTTATGTCGTACTCAGCCAACAGCCGTTAGGCCAGTTATAGGCGTCGCTGTACATTTATGGGGACTTCCAACCACACTAACGACTGTCATGATGTTATTATGACATCTGGGACCAACTATTTCCGTGGCAACCGTACCACGAGGCGCCGAGCGAAGCAGCCGTGGAGTTCCCATCCAAGTTCTGACCAGAAAGAGCGTTGCTTAACTCTACTGATCGAACGTGGACGCTTGTTCAAGCTACACCACCCGGGACCTAATACACCACCCGGGACCTTAGTTGTAGTAGTAAGTGCTACGATCGAACAGCCTCTGTACAAAATTATTTAAACCAGGGTGTTACAAACAGGGGGGGGGGCTGGTTTATTTCCCTTGTAGATTTTTATAATCTTTAATTGTTTTACCAATTTGACTCCATAATATCATTCTGCGATAAAGAATGCATACGGATGGTGGGTGTTCTTGATTTTTTCTGTATGGCTAGCTATTTTACAGAAAAAATCGATTAAAATAATTTTCTACGTCAAAATTATCTCAAACACATTTATTAACTTTTGGTTCACAAAACTGAAGGATAATTGATAACAACTAAGGGCTAACTAATTGCAAAACGTAATATTGCAGTTCTTAAACAATAACTGTTGATCATTTTTTTGTTGGCAATTTGTTTTTGCAATATTCATTTGGACAACCATTATTGTTTAAGAACTGTAGTAATTAAGTTTTGTTATTAGTCAGTTGTCAATATTATCTTTCAGTTTTCTGAACCGAAAGTTAATAAATCAGTATAAAACAAAAAAAAGGTTTTTTTATATCTTTTTGAAGCAGAAAATTACAAAAAAAATCAAGAATACCATTTTTATGCATCTTTTATCGAAGACTCATATTACAGACTGAAATTGGTAAAACAAACCAAGATTATAATAATAATCAATAAAAATGACCAAGGACACCCCTGGGTTAAATAATTTTATGTGAAGGCTGTTAGAGATAGTAGGACTTACTAGTACTAACCCGTATGCCAAATTTCACTGCCTGAGAAACGAATTAAAATTTAAACTTCATCCATATTGATCTAGTTTATATTATACATCCTGTACCACGGACGTTTTTTGTTTATTTTGGAATCATAATTTTTTAAAGCGGTTTTGAGGACGCCTACAGGAGCACTAAATATTGTAACACCAGTTTTTACTAACTGTAATACGTTCCATTTTAGAACAGGCACACTTAAATTTTTTTTAATTAAAATTAAAGTGATGATTATTTCAGTGGAAGCTTTTCAAACGGACGAAAATCCATTCAGGGGCATCGGATACGATGACGGTAAGTACTCTATTACAGAAATATATTCAGAATGTTTTGAAAATCTAATGACAACACTTACATTTTCAGAAGCAGACGAGAACCTGCCCCCAAGTGACGCTTGTGTCATATGTAGCAGTCGGAAGCGCAATTATGTTTTGTCGAATTGCGGCCATCTACTGTGCGGGTATTGCACAACGCAGGCATACAATCCTGCTACAGTGGATTCAAGGTGCCCGATCTGTCGGACCTACATAATCACAGAACCACTTAGGGTTTACCTTTAACCCTGCAGTGGTCGCGCCCAATTTCATGACACGGCTGGTCGCGCCAAGTCTCTCAAACCAAAAAATTAAGAACCATTTATATGACAATAAGTTTTAATATGAGATGTTTATTTACTATTACCAAGATTTTCCGTTATATTTCAGTTTCAGTTTTAAAGGTTTTTGTAGATCATGCTAACTTCATAATAGTAAACACAGCTTCTGATGAATTTCAAGATTTTAATTTTCTATATACATTTATGGACAGAACAATATTTTTAATGCTAAGAGGTAGAACAAAACAATTAATTTTCGTCATTTTGGTTCAAGAATGCACAAGTAGTGCACAAAAGCCCTGCATGCGATAAACACAATTTATTTTTACAAAACAATTTTTTTTGCTATTTTTTTGGAAAATAGTAGTTTGTATACCAAGGCACTGAAGTATAGCTTTTTGACACGAATGTGGATTTAGTTGCCGAGGCCCGTAGGGCCAAAGCAAATAAACCACATGAGGGATAAAAAGGTACTTCAGTGCCGAGGTGTACGCTATGTTTTATTTGAAATCGACAAATCGTGAAATTACAACATTTTAACCAACATTTGTAGGTTATGTTCGGTCGATTGACAATTAGCTGTCGCCTCGCCACCTACAAAAAAGGCGTAAAACAATGGATTACTTCACTGCCGATTTCTCGCATTTTAATGAAGATTTCGGCGTACTTCACTGCCGATTTCAAATAAAAGCTCGTTTTTTAATTGTGGGGTTATTAGGGTCATTTACTAGATGGTCTGAAGAGGTTCCAGCTACTTCTTCTCTTCTTAGATGGATTTCCGAGGGAAAACTATTGAGTAGTTGTCGCCGATGTAATTGGTCATTTGTTAGAATCAAAGCTAATTCTGCTATACATTGTCGCCCTAGTTGTTTGCAACATAAATTATTTGTGAGTTCATTGCATCTACATTTAATGTAAAAAAAATCAAGAACGCAAAACAATTTCACAAACGTAAATGGTCGCGCCAAGTCTCACAGACTTTTTTCCAAATAACTCACAAACACTAACAACTTATGTATATTTTTAGATTTAGATTTTACGTCTCTCAGACTTACGTAAATTTGAATTATTCTGTAAATTTTGTATAATATATATATGTTTTTACATTTAGGTAGTAATTAATTACATTTAGTTAATAATAATGTTAATAATCCTGCTACAGTAGATTCGAGGTGTTCGATCTGTCGGACTTACGTAATTACAGAACCATTTAAGGTTTACCTTTAATTTATACTTTTTTTCTATAGCACATGTTAAAGTGTGCTTTTAGCAACTCAAAACAAAAGGTCAAGTTTTACTTTAACAGCAAGGGTAGATAAAGTAGCACTTTAACATCAAGAATAGATAAAGTAATTTAATTTTCTAACTTTTGTTTAAATTAAATATGACAGCTTCCTATTATCGTAGCAACCCAATTTAGCTACTGACATTTTGAAATGTGATTGACTGTCACTATTTTCTTTTGAAATTGTTAAAGTTCTTGCTATAGAAAAAATATTGTATTATACATGACGATAAAGTTATTTCTATCCACTCTTGAATCATTAACGTCTCGACGTTAAACGATTTACTCGTGGATAAAATTTAACTTTATCGTCTTGTATAATAAATTACTATAATGTTCCATAAATTTTGTTTGTTATATAGATAATATATTTTTTTTAGATTTAGGTAGTAGTTAATTACTTTTAATTAATAATAATGTAACCTGTAGCTATATTCTTCCTTTTCTGACTGTGTAGCTAGTTACGGGATGCAATTCATCTCAAACACTTGTACTAAGTAATTATTATTGTTTATTTTTACTCTCTTAATTTTGAGATAATTATATATTTTTGACAGACTTTAGTGTTTTGGCCGACAAATTTAAGACTTGGTCTGTGTTCTCTTTTATGCCAAGAAATTAAAAATAAATAAATATGTAAGTATGTAAATAAACTGGTTTTCTTTACAAAAAAGCTTTGATAAATATTCCAGTTCGATCCCTAAAATAATAGCAGTACGACATACGCCAGTGGCGGCACAGTTCTCAGCTTATCCATCAGTAGTATTTTTTTTCAGATTATTTAAATTTCGCGCCACACCCTAAGTCATTTGACAAATAGAACAATCGTAAAACGAGAGAATGAAGAATGAAATTTTTTCAGAAACCAATAATAAATAATTTTCCCGTATATAACTTACTTTTTGGCGGTCACTGTATTAGATAACGTTTGTTTTTACAAAATAGGAAAATCCAAACGAACGGTTTTATTAATTTTATATGCCCTTGGCATTTTGCCGATCCCTCTAGCAATGTTTCAAGTTCATTTTTAAACTCTGAAAACTTACGAACAAAGCCGACGGTGGAGGTTATGGACGAGGTGGGGTTATGGACGGTGGAGGTTATGGGCACGGTGGGCGTTATGGCCCAAATCTTCGGTGGGGGTTATGGACACATTTGAAATTACGAACGAACCCGATGATGGAGGTTATGGGCACGGTGGGCGTTATGGCCCAAATCGTCGGTGGGCGTTATGGACACGGTGGAGGTTATGGACCAAACCGACGGTGGGGGTTATGGGCACAGTTTAAATTACGAACACACCCGACGGTGAGCGTTATGGACACGGTGGAGGTTATGAACATGGTGGGCGTTATGGACAGTGGGGGTTGTGTCCTAGACCCCTCTACGATTGTTGTCTTTGAGAAATTTAAACCCAAGGTCATGCAGAACAACGTTTAAACTGCTTCTGTCTATTTTTATTATTATTATCGTATGGTTCACAGGACGTAACAAATATCAAACACAGAGTGTGCAGACGACATGCTTTTGCCTATTAGAATGTGATACTCTTGAAGTTCATCATTGAAAGATTTGAGAGTAATGTGTTTTTCTGGAATAAATATAAAAATTTTCATTTACAAAATCAAATAATCTTTATAAGTACGCCTTACTTTCACTGTACATCTTATATACAGTTTCCCTGATGACCAGTTTAGAAGACTGGCAGGTCTGCAGTTTTCGATTTCTTGCGAGATCTTTTTTTACCAGGACTAAATAAAACGGGTTGGTTTTTACTACGAGCCTTGATTCCTTTCACAGTAGCAATGCCTATCCCTAAAGCCTCAGCTGCTCGCTGCAATAAACAAGCAAACGTGTTATACCTCTTGCACACAAGATAAAGGAAGTAAATGCCCACCATTTTCCTTTTCCTTCTCAAAATAACTTAACAGATTCAGCAACAATTGTTGAGACTGCGAACGCAAAGTCTAGCCTTGCACTGACATATTAATGCCTACGTCTTATTAGTTCTGACAAGAACTGCTGCTTATTGTTGGCCAAAACTGTCAAAAAACGTGTGTACGGGAAAACTAACCTCGAAAAATGTGAAGGACAAGTCAGATGTTCATCATATGTTTGTGGACGCATACAACGTTGCCTATACTTACGGATTTTTTTACAAGAATCTGTAAAAAATTTTAAATTGTTCGTAAAATTAATCTCTGTAATTTCTGAATTAACCACACTCAATTTTTTCAAAACAATTTTGCCGATATATCTAGTTCATTTACTGTTTACTGATAATATCTTTATTTAATCTACGGATTTATTATTAACGTCGGCAACACTATATTTTACAGACGCATACCGCGCTAGTCAAATCCACTCCCAAAGACCCACAGACGTGCGAATGTTGTGCTATCCTTGTCGCACTCGCAAATAATGAGAGTGACACATACAAAAACGATTTCTGTGATAACTTCGTGTAATGATGATGCAGGGATCATCTTTGGCTGGATCCATAGTAAGTGTTAAAATCTTCCGGACACGGAGGGTTCGGCCAAAAGAGCTACCACGTGCAAATCGAACTAAACGGCAGAGACGAGAAAATAACTACAGTAAGCCAAAAGAAGTACCACGTGCAAATCGAAATAAACCACGAAAAAGACAAAAGAACTACGGTGAGCCAGAAGAACTACCAACATAAAACAAAGTGCAGAAAATAAGAGGCATATGAGCGATAAAGAAAAAGTGAACCCAGGGAGAGCAAGGGCAAATAATAACTCAAGTATCAAGAAAATAAAAAGGAAAAGAGAAAGTCAGAGTCAGTCAGACTTCGAGAAGTGGGAAACAGGAAAAATAAAAGCCCAAAGCAAAAGTGCAAAATCTGGCACCTGCACAAGCAGGCAACAAGACACAGGAGAGATAAGAAAAACGAATCAGAAGAGAGAAGTAAAACCACAAGAAATGGACACAATCATCAAAAAGCTAGGAGTAAAGGAAAAGTTAAAAAACGATTTCAGCAAAAACCTATCAGGGATGAAAGACGAGTTTACAGAGATGAAAAAAGAACTACTAAAGGTGAAAGCAAAGCAGAATGGGAGGAAAAAGCGAAAGAGTAGCAAAAAAAAACAACAGCTAGAAAACCGAATCTACCATCTTGAGAACAAAATGGAGAAACAAGAAAGAGAAAAAAGGAAGAACAATATAGTAATAAAGGGAAAGGAATTCAGTGGAAATCAAACTGGGAAACGGAACTTAAAACAAAAAATAATTGACTTTATATAAAGTGAGATGGGGATAACAATTACTGTAGAAGAAGCATACGAAACAGGGAAAAGAGAAGAGAAAGTCACAGTAGTAAAATGTGGAAACTTCGAAGATAAAATAAGAATCCTAAAACAAAAACAGAAGCTGTCAAATAATATTTATGTAGATAGCGACCTAACAACAGCAGAGAGAAGAGTACAATACGCAATAAGGATAGGATACTGCAAGCTGGAAGTAGTTGGTGTCAACTACATATGGTCAAACGAAGATGGAGGAAACCTAAAAAGAGTGCATCCACCACAAAACTAGCAAGATCAATAAAGGGTGGACACGGGATAACGCAAACTGGCACGAAAATGGACAAAGTAGCAAGGAAAAAAGGTACAAGAAAGCAAGACAATACAAATTTAATTATCGGAACCTGGAACGTACAAGGGCTAAACAGAGAAGGCAAATTCAAGCAATTAAAGAAATCCAAAAATACAATATTGATGTTTTGGCTACACAAGAAACAAACATCAAAGGAATAGAGCAATTCAGAATGGAAAACTATATATGCTTTAATGGAGGAGGAGAAGAAAATAAACTGGGAACAGGCTTCTTATTAACAGAAAGACTGAAGAAAGCAGTGGTGGATTACAAAGTTATAAACGAAAGATTGAGCACGATAAGACTAAAAACGAAATACAGAAAGATAAGCATAATAAACATACATGCTCCAACAGAACAAACGAGAAATGGTAATTAAAAGCACAATGTTTAAACGGAAAGACATATATAAAGCAACATGGATCAGCCCAGACCAGAAGACAAAAAACCAGATCGACCAACTTGTAATTCAAAGGATACACGCATCCAAGGTAGAAAATGTAAGAACATATAGAGGGGCAGATGTGGCATCAGACCACTTACTGGTGTTAGCAAAAATAAGTCAGACAATCACAAATACAAAAAAAAACAGAACCTCAAAGAAACAGATGGAACATTGAAGCATTAAAAAAAGAACAAAAACAGAAATATAAACTGTGTACAAAAATCCTAGCAGAAAAACAATCTCAAGAAAACAGTATAAATGGGGAATGGAGACAATTACAAAACGCACTAACAAAATCTGCCCTGCAATTAGGAACAATAACGAAAACAAAACAAAAAGACTGGTTTGACGAGGAGTGTAGAAAGGCAATAGAAGAAAGAGAAGATACGAATAGAACTGCTGAAAACAGAAACCGCTGAACTAAAAGAAAAATTCAAGAAAGCAAGAAATAAAGCACAGAACATATGTAGAGAAAAGAAAAGAAAGAAAAAAATGGAAAAACTTGAAAAAATTGAAAAGGAATACCAAAACAAAAATACGAGAGTCTTCTACAAAAACATAAAAGATGAAAAAGAAGGATTCAAACATCAAGCCACAGGCCTAATGAACGAAAAAGGAAATCTATGTATGGGTGAGGAAGAAATGGCAGAAATATGGGCCAACCATTTCAAAAAAATACAGAAAACGAAGCAGAAAGAGAACTGCAGCAGGCGGAACAAAATCAAATGGAGGAACAAAATCGAACACACCAGCTTGAAGAAAACACCGTTCAAGAACCAACGTATGATGAATTCATAGAAATAGTGAAAAACCTAAGAAATAGCAAGAGCCCTGGAATGGATAAGTTACAAGTAGAACTCATCAAACATGCAGACGAAGAGATAATACAAAGAATCTTCAACTTAATAAAGAAAGTATGGGCGAAGAAAGTAATGCCAGAAGAATGGTCCAAAGCATATACATGCCCCATATATAAAAAAGGAAACAAAAGCTTATGTATAAATTACAGACCAATAACCCTACTGAACGTAACATCGTAACATGCCTGAAGCAAGAAACAGAAGACAAAATTGGCAAATACCAGGCCGGTTTCAGAAGAGGAAAATCCGTGATAGATCAGGTATTTATTATAAAACAATGCCAAGAAAAATGTAGGAAGAAGAATATCCCCATTCATGCACTCTTCATCGACTTTCGCCAGGCATACGACAAAATTAAAAGGACAGAAATCTATAAAACTATGAAAGATATGAAAATCACAGAAGAACTAATCCCCCTAGTGCGTATGACATTAAACGATACAACAAATATGATAAAATTTAAAGATCAGCAATCCTGAGAATTCAAGAGCAACTCCGGACTTAAACAAGGAGACCCTCTCTCAACAACGGTTTTTAATATGGTACTAGAAAACATCTTGAGGAAAAGTGGCATACAACAAAAAAACATAAACGGCCCCAGCCAGATCCTTGCGTACGCAGACGACCTAGTACTGCTTGCAAGAACAAAAGAAGAACTAAAAAGCATGGCAAAAAAAATAGAAGGACAAACAAGGTATGTAGGACTTCTAATAAATGAAAAAAAATCAAACTACATGGTACTAGGAAACAGAAGACAAGAAGAAACACAGAACCTGACTTTCAACGCAACACATACAAACAAAAGGTACGATTTTAAAATAACAAACAGTGCAGTGTACGTAGGGGCTGAGGTGACAAGTGAAGGGAATCACCATAAGAACGCGAAGTGTAGGCGCACTAAGAAGTTTATTAGAGGACAAAAACTTACAAAGGGCGGTGAAACTAAAACTAGATAAAACCGTGATCAGACCGGCAGTAACTTTCGGTAGTGAAACGTGGGTGCTCACCAGAGAAAATGAAAAGAGACTCGAAACCTGGGAAAGAAAGATCCTACTCAAAATAACAGGAGGTATAAAAGAGAATGGGATATGGCGAAGAAAAACAAATCAGGAACTAAAACAGATATACAAAGAACCATCACTAGCAACGGTAGTCAGACAAAACAGATTGAGATGGCTGGGGCATATAAGAAGAATGAATGCAGTAGAACCGGTACAAAAAATGCTAGATACAGAAGCAGAAGGAAGAAACAGAAGACAAAATTGGCAAATACCAGGCCGGTTTCAGAAGAGGAAAATCCGTGATAGATCAGGTATTTATTATAAAACAATGCCAAGAAAAATGTAGGAAGAAGAATATCCCCATTCATGCACTCTTCATCGACTTTCGCCAGGCATACGACAAAATTAAAAGGACAGAAATCTATAAAACTATGAAAGATATGAAAATCACAGAAGAACTAATCCCCCTAGTGCGTATGACATTAAACGATACAACAAATATGATAAAATTTAAAGATCAGCAATCCTGAGAATTCAAGAGCAACTCCGGACTTAAACAAGGAGACCCTCTCTCAACAACGGTTTTTAATATGGTACTAGAAAACGTCTTGAGGAAAAGTGGCATACAACAAAAAAACATAAACGGCCCCAGCCAGATCCTTGCGTACGCAGACGACCTAGTACTGCTTGCAAGAACAAAAGAAGAACTAAAAAGCATGGCAAAAAAAAATAGAAGGACAAACAAGGTATGTAGGACTTCTAATAAATGAAAAAAAAATCAAACTACATGGTACTAGGAAACAGAAGACA
Source organism: Agriotes lineatus (assembly GCA_940337035.1). Taxonomy (NCBI): domain Eukaryota; kingdom Metazoa; phylum Arthropoda; class Insecta; order Coleoptera; family Elateridae; genus Agriotes; species Agriotes lineatus. The sequence goes on along the minus strand of CALNHX010000605.1, from coordinate 77,647 downwards.
AGAAGAAACACAGAACCTGACTTTCAACGCAACACATACAAACAAAAGGTACGAGTTTAAAATAACAAACAGTGCAGTGTACGTAGGGGCTGAGGTGACAAGTGAAGGGAATCACCATAAGAACGCGAAGTGTAGAAGTTTATTAGAGGACAAAAACTTACAAAGGGCGGTGAAACTAAAACTAGATAAAACCGTGATCAGACCGGCAGTAACTTTCGGTAGTGAAACGTGGGTGCTCACCAGAGAAAATGAAAAGAGACTCGAAACCTGGGAAAGAAAGATCCTACTCAAAATAACAGGAGGTATAAAAGAGAATGGGATATGGCGAAGAAAAACAAATCAGGAACTAAAACAGATATACAAAGAACCATCACTAGCAACGGTAGTCAGACAAAACAGATTGAGATGGCTGGGGCATATAAGAAGAATGAATGCAGAAGAACCGGTAAGAAAAATGCTAGATACAGAAGCAGAAGGAAGAAACAGAAAAGGCAGACCAAAGAAGACATGGTGGGATGATGTGCAGGAAGACTTACAAAAATATGTGGTCTAACAAACTGGAAAGTGACTTCAGAAAATAGAAAATTGTGGCAAAACACAATAAAAGCCATAGGCTTCTAGGCCTGCAGTGCTGCGATATATATCGCACCCCCACAAGAAAAGTGACACATGTCGAAACTTGTACTTTCTCAGGAAATGCGTTTGAAAAAAATGCTAGTTACCGATGATTCAGTATTATGATACTAAAGCGCAATACGTAAAAGTAAACGGATATTATAGTTAAATACACTATCAGGACATGACAGTCAACATTAGTTGTTATAGTATGCCCCTCTAGTTCTGGGATTTACTACCCTATTTTGATTTGTGACGTTTTTCTATTAACTAGGTAAAGACTTTTTTACATTAATACTATTTATTGTACAATAACGAACTCACATTATTATTGCGAAATATTTATTTTATTAACAGAACATAGTCATTATTGGAGCGAATTATAAAATTGGGAGTAATATTTTGGAATGTTACGAGAATTAACAAGATCCATTAGCGATTTCTTCTTTTCAGGAAGAGAAGGGGCCTGTGTATAAGCGGAATGAAGTGTAATCGAACCCCTTGAGCTTGTTCTGCGTGTCTGTTTTATTTTAAACTGTTTAAATTCCTTATCCAAATATAGTCTATTTTTTTGCTTTATGATTCAGAGCAGGCTTTGCATTTATATTATTTTAGCAGTGTACAACAGTTTAGTTACAAAATATAACTAATGTCAAAATCCAGGTCGCCGGGTTGTCAAGTTGACACTTCAGCAATTCTTAATAAAATGCCACGAAAAAGCAGCATTAGGTAATAGTAAAACCAAAGAGGCTATAAAACGCCGTTCTACTAATATAAAAGATATCAATGGTAACTTAAGTAAAACAGCCACCATTGGAAGAATTGGTCAAATCTTTGATGTAAGTATTAAGAATTAAACAGATATAACATTTCTAACAATTTCTTATAATGCTAGATTTCGAATGCAACACAGAAATCGAAACGAAGCAAAATCACAACTCCAGCAATAACCGAATGATAATATGAATAAAGAAAAGGAATTTCTAACTTTGGAGGAACAGAGTTTCAGGGAAGATATTAAGAAGAAAATTTGGAATTTTTTACTTTCGATAATTTATTGCTGTGCGCAAGGGAGGAACTGAATTATACTGGGAGTCGTTTAAAATTATACTACACATTAACAAATATGGGATATAAATACAAAATTGTGAATGGAAGAAAATTGTGTGAGAAGAGTCATATCATTTCGGCGGATTGCCTTTTAAAGGAAATATTTACAATTTCGAAATTATAGTGAAAAATGTATATTCATGTTTTTGGATGAACTTTACCAGGATGTGACTTACTGTTGGACTCGGAAAATAATGATAGGGGCTATCATAAGTGTATCAATGGTGACATTTTTAGGCAATGTTGAAAAACAGTTAATTCCTGCTTTGGCCAAATTGAATGGAAAATGTGTGTTAATTATGGATAATGCACCATATAATTCGGTTCTTATCGATAAACCACCCAATTTCTCGTCCAATAAACTACAAATACAGGCATGGTTAATTAAAAGTGACGTACAATTTGATGACAAAATAATAAAGCGACGATTATGGGAGTGTAATTTTACTTTACATATTGATCAAAAGCAATACTTAATTGACAAAAAACGACATGGGCATGAAGTTCTTAGATTACCTCCATACCAATGTAAATACAATCCAATTGAATTGGCATGGAGTTTATGTAAGAACTATTATAAGAAGGACATAAATTCTCAGCCTCCCTCAAAAAACATAATTGCTAATTTATGGCTTAAATCTCTATCACTGTGTACAGCAAACATCTGGAAAAAAACGTTGAACACTTTGAACTATTAATATAAAGTGACTGGGCAAAGCACATAGTTAAATTGGTGTGGATGATATACCTCCTGTTATTATTAGGTTGGAAGAATCCGATACAGAATCGGAAGACGAGTTGTATTCCTCTTCTGAATCAGATTCTGGATGATTATCCTGAAGTGTATCCATCTAAATTCTGGTAAATTATATCTCTGAAAATGGTTCTACCAGAGTATTTTGTATTATCTCTTTATTTTGAAATGCCTGTTATATGTGTAGCATAAATAATAACTTGTACAACACAGTTCTACAAACAAAAATCATCAGCAAATTTATTAATAATATTTTTATTTTTACATTAGTACATAAAAGATAGATGTCTAGAAATTTTATGACGTTTCTGTACAGTTAGATATCAATCACGCTTAAATAAACGTACTTAAAATAAAGCAATACCTTATTTAATGTCAATGGTTCAGTAATTTTAGCTCTTATTAAGTATAATAGTGCTTATAAGTTAACACATTGACAGTTCTAATGGTTTTTGACATAACTAGTGTTTTTTACTTTGTCACTAACTACCTACACTGTTACAAAAATGCAAATGCAAAGCCTGCTCTGAATCATAAAGCAAAAAAACAGACTATAAGAGGTTTTGTAAAATAATGTATTCGGATCTTCTTTTTCCACCCTTAATACTCTTACATCAGTAATATTGAATGCTTCATTTGATGCAGACTTAAATACGTTGTTCCCATACTGGTCGCATAATTTTTTCAAGTCAAAGAAGTCATCAAACGCCATTTCTGTAACATGGTAAGGCCTTCCCTTTTTCTTTGCTGTTTGAATTAACGTAACAAATTGCGATGGTACAAATATTGGACCTGATTTCAGTGCCCTTTTAGTCGATTTTTCAATTACAGAATGAACGTTGTCTCCTTCGTTCTGCGTGTGTCCCTTGATCAGAAATTTATGAGAGATAGATTTTATTTTTAAATGTGCAACAGCGTACATGTACATCGTAAACATAAATCTGTAACAGATAACATAAAGCATGCAAATAAATAAATTAATATAAATAATTTATATAGGTACCTGTTCTTTTGCTACACACAGCAATTATCAGAGTACAGTATAATTTCTAAATCATCTGAGTTGATTGAATTTGCAGTTTCTTCTAGATACTTATAAACGCAGCTGCCAATCTCATTGGCTCCGCGATTTCCTTGGCCCTCGTGCCATACGAAACACTCAACTCGATCAGAATTTAATTCACACACCGTGAAGTTAAAATTATTTAGTTTTGATGAATAGTAAAAGGTGGACGTTTCACCTTTCGGGCAGGGAAAAACGGCTTGTAGATCGTAACGTGCAACTTTGAAAGTCTCGCTTACTCTATTTTTATCAGTCTCTTTTTCCTTCCGGGATACCTTCTTTTCTTCTTGATGTAGATTGTATTGCTCCTGCAAGGCGGACTTTTCTTCGCCCTCAGTATTGCAATATACTGCACAAGTCTCGCATTGATCTTTCTTCGGGGTGAAGAATGAAATATTAAATTCGGTATTGAAGATACGACCGAGAAGAACGTGGTGGGAAGACGTACAGGAGGACCTAAGAGAGCTAAACGTCAGAAACTGGGAAGCATGTGCCAAAAACAGAAAAAGGTGGAAGGAAATAATTCAAGCCATAGGCCTTCAGGCCTGAAGTGCTGGACATACATACATACATTGAAGATACGGGAGTACATTGCCAATTTTGCGAAAGGCAAATTGTTTTTGACACAGTCATTTTTATAATCCGTGTATAAACCAGATAAGGTTTTGCCTCCCTCGATAAATTCTCTAGTTGTTTGTTGGCGAAGGTAGTGACTTTCAATTCGTGGTATCGATTCTATGTGCCGACGAACACCGTCTTTTATCTCAGAATCAACCTGGTGGTGATTGTTATGCTTTCCTCTAAAATCTTCGGCAACAAATCCTGCTTCTTTTTTCGCAATAACTGTTCGAATAGGTCTATCATTTATATCTAGGGTTCACTTGAAGAAGGTCTTACATACCCTAATTGGTTCATCATCGATTTCGAAATAAAATGCATTGTTATGTCGTCGTCCAATTTCATTTTTAGTATACCGATATGTTGGCTTAATAACTTGAAGACACTTGGAAATAAATTCACGTTGTCTAGTTACATCTCCAAGTAGCCAATATTTCTCAAAAATCTTGCCTCTCAGATCTTCATTAATCTTCGATGCACATTTCAACCTGCATTTTCGTTCATTGCACGGATCCCGCATTGTACGTCCCTGATACTCCTTTTTACTTTTTGCGGATGACGTGTAAGGATGTCCCATATTCCTTAAGCGCTTTGCTTTTGGTTTCCGCTATTCACATGGAGCTGCAAGGCGCTTCTTTCCTTTTCGCACGTTAGGATTAACATTTTCAGCATCTGCATTTGAATGTAGGGGGACCTGTCAATGTCGAAATCAGAATCGCTATTTCTAACCGAGTTTGATGACGTCGAGGATGCAGAAGAGCTACTAGAATAATTTGGATCTACTACGCTGTCATCGTCATCTTCGGAATAAGACAAAACACATTCAGAATCGCTATTATTAGGTTTTTGCACACGAACAAGCTTCAGTTTTGTGTCATCCACTGCTGTTTGTTCCCAAACGCCCTTTTTTGAATTATTTTTCTTGCTATCTATCTCCTGCGATCTTGCTGTAGCCTCCTCACCTTTCTCTATTTCCTCTTCCAAACGCACTCCTTTTGAAACAATTGCTTCATCTACCCCACCTCCCGTTACGTTTTGCTTCGCAAGATCGTCAGTTGGTTCTTTGTGTTCCCATGTGCGCTTTATTGAAGTGTTTTCGTCTGCCTCCCGTGGTATTTCCATAGCATCACCATTTCCTTCTATTTCTTCCAAAGGAACCTTTTTTGGCACAATCTTCGGGTTTTGCTTAGCAACCATCATTAGCATCATTTTTCTACGCGAATTCATAGTGATTGTTATTGGTCGGCTCTGTTTAAAAAGAAAAAAATAGTGAAGCAACATTCTATTGACTAGGTACTAAAATTACCGACAGTAATTCAAGAAAAGTGTCTCTTAAGTGATTTTGACGTCATTAAGCTATCCTTGTCATCAATTCCACGATTGGGTGTTATTAGTGCATTTAAGCTGAAATTATTCTATTTAAAATTTTCTGGTACGGCCCTGTATTATAATTTTAAAATGCTGCAGCCAATTTATTCAGTTCAAGCTCAAATATGCCGCGGTCCTTGGAATTCTCACTAATAAGCATTTCCTCGGAGCCGTATGTAATCTATTGCAGTCACTTTCGTCTAAATCATATTTCTTCAAATTGGGAACATAAGGCATCCTTTGTTTACGTCCCAGCTTAAATCGCTTTGAGTCCCAACCTTCAACTTATTTAAATACTGCCCGACGTAGTTAAGCTTCTAGGAACATAACAGCTTAATGTCCCTCTTATAAATTATCGTTTAAAGTTCGGCAGGATTGACCTTGTAACTTAATATTTTTGGGATCCGCTGTATAGCCAGAAATTCTTTCTAGAACATTCTTTGATGACCAAGCTTTGTGTAAAGGAAGTAAGGATTGATAACTCCTTAGGGAATGAGGCATTTAAAATTAGTGGTTTTGGAGTTCAAAACTTTCTTCCGTGACGTTGTTCTTAAGCCCTGTGCATTTGAAGAATTAATCAGTATCCGACACTTACAGAAGTCAGTTGTGTAAAGTTTTGCACCCCCCGGCCTTCGGAAGCCGGGGGGTTGCGCTGATTTGCGCATAGTAGTTTTTGAGAACCTAGTGAAGCAACTAATGGTGTTCTTGTGGATTTTTGAAATGAAGAATCTGTACCCAGCTCTTGAGTAAACTAGAGGTGGTGTTTTTTTTTGCATCCCCGGTTCGCAGCTTGTGCCGCGAATCGGGGGGAGCTTTTGCTAACATTTGGTGATTAACATGGTGAATCTTTTTTGGCTCTTGTGCGAACTTTTCGAGTGCCTTGGGGCACGTTAATGGCGAGTGCAGTTAAACCCCAATCTTCGAAGTAAACATTAATTCTGGTGTGTCTTTGAAAATGCGCGGTGGGCAGAGGAAGTGTATTTAACCGACGTTGTTATTGAAGGGCCGATTTTCGTTTCCTACAGTTGGTCTCCGGGGAGACTTTTGGCACTCTTTGCCGATTTGATTAGAAACGATATCTGATGAGCCTCAACTAACTTTTTTCCCTGTTAAGTCGGGAAAAAACCATTGCGTAATGCATATCTGTGTCAACGTCGGGTTTAATTGAAGGAAGGGCCACCGCACGATATAGTGTTGTTTGCTGTCACTTCGTTGATTGACGTTTGCTGCCAATTGTCTTCAATCCCTCGAGTTTCTGCTCCACCTGTTGCCTCTTCTGGAGAATTCGCTACACATCTGGCACGTTTTACCAGGCCTCCACGAGGACGAGTTCATCTGCATCTAACACTACGTGCTTCAACTCAGGTAGGCGCCTTGTATTGTATCAACTAAATAATTCTGGTGCCTAACTTAAGGTGCGATTTTATATTTTATTGTGCGTCAGTGCTTATAAACGTTGCGTACGTCCGCTAGGACTTATGATCTGTCTCAGTTAATGTTTACCAGGGGCTTTACTCCTGGCGTCCATTTTATGTCACTTGTCTTGGATAATATTGTGTTTTTTTGTGTCTTTGTAACTAGCCCTTAAGATATATTTTGGTTTTGTGGGGCCCCCCTTTCATATTCACGTAGGATATCTTATTACTAAAATTTAAACTCACCTCCGGGTGTTTGTTTTAATGTACCGATTTGTGTAAACTACCATTTGTTCCTTTAAATAATAAACTTGTTAAAGTCAGTTCATTCTTTTTTTATGAATTTTGAAACCCCTTCTGGGTCATTAACTAATCCAGTGTGGCAAAGGCCAAGTGTAACTAATTTTGTGAAGTTAAAGCATGCTCTTTTGATTAAGCGAGCCCCGAGATTTGGGCCAGTCAGTGTTCTCTTGTTATTCTTTAGTGACGGTGACCTTGAAGGTAAGTGATTTAATGACAAGGTCACCCGGCTACTCGGAGGAGGTTTGGTAAACAACAGGCTGAGGTGTTCAGCAACGTACCTGGAGGACTTCTACATAGGCTACGTGTATTGTTCTTGGTTCTAGACACGTTAGCCACCCCTAATCAGAACCAAGTGGCGCTCAGGCATTTCGTTTTCTGTTAAGCAAGCTTTAGGGTAAGTACCCCGTCGGTTTTCCATTTAAGTCTTCGAACCACCCCTTCCCGACTGAGCTAAGTGCGAGTAACCGGAGCAACAAAATCTGCTCCGACACATTAAGATCTGTGATTTCTAGGGAAAGTCGGCGAACCCTGTAGTTTGTACCCGATTTTGGACAATCAATACGACCTATGTCGATCTGATGAATTAATACCGTAACATGTCATAACTTAGAAATAATGGTCACAACTATCGCAAACAAATTAATAGTTTGTCAAGAAAAGTGTCACAACACGAAATAATACTGTCATAATACAAACAATAAAGGTTCAAATACAAATAAAAATGACACGTCTCAAAATGTGTCGTTTCGGTGTACTATAATGATAATAAAATGGAACTTACCTTCAACAAAAATAATGACAGAATACAAAATGTGTCGGTTTTCTTCTAGTTATTTATTCACTACAACCAAACATTTTCAACTTATGTCACTTTTCCACTGAATTTGACAACAATCGCATTGAACCATGTCAAAAGTGTCACTATTCCTGCAGTGCTCTCTTCCAACCAATCAAATGGCAAAGTGACACTGCTGCCCTCTTACGGCATATAAATCAACTATCAGTAGTGTCATTTTTTCCTGAATAAACTACAACCTATCACCTATGAACTAAACCCAAAATTCGCGAATTTCGACATTGGTCACTTTTCTTGTGGGGGTGCGATATATTATAAAACAAATAAAGATAGTACATTAGTTATTTTTAATCATTGCATAAAAGATTATTGGTCCGTGACTGAAAACAAGAAGTCGGGTTAATTTGAGGTCTCGGGGTAAGCCATTATACCATTTTGCAAAGTTATAAACAAAACGGCGTTTTCCAAACTCAGAGTAGCATAATGGAATACTGACATTGCCCCTAAATCTCAAGTTTAAGTTATGTACATCTGTCCGAAATGATATCTTATTGTACAAATATGGAGGAGTTTTATACAAAATAATTTTATGATACAGACATGCACAATGTAATGATATCCTATTGAACAGATTTAACCATTTAACGTCTTTTAATTTATACGAAATTTTATTATATTTTCTTATACCAAAGATAAGATGTAAGCACGCATTTTGTAGTTTTTGTAACCTGGCTTTGTCCTGTGCATCAAGACATGGTCCGTACATTACATCGCCATAATCAACCTGAGATAGAACTAGATTATTACCATTGATTATTAAAAGGATAAGATATGTAACCTTATGGAAACCAAATACGCCCGAAAATCTGCCTCGAACTGGGATGGCAGCACCAATGCAAATCCGCCTGGTTTTTTCGGCTCCAGTCGTGCATCAGTTTTTAATTGTCTTTCAACTTTCGTAGGAAGAACTTCGTACGCGTGGCAATTTAAAAATACCGCGCTTTCATCATAAGTGTTGTTACGTCGGTTGCACTAACATCTCGAGTAAAAACTGTGGGACATCGTTTTTTAAATTTCCGATACGTGATGATAAAATAGTTTTAGAATGGGTGAAAAACTGTGGTAATATAAAGCTTACAGACAAAGACATTAGCGAATTAAGATCTAGAAAAGTATGCGAAAAGCATTTCCACGAACATGATATTGTCGTTTCTAAAAGGAACAAACACTTAAGAAAGAATGCAGTCCCAAAAAAATTCAACAGAGCAGGTAATAGATATTTATCTTCATCAGTGTTGTTATGGACTCTTAACCAAATTAATTTTAGTATCGTTAAGAGCTTCATTACCGCACTCAGTGCGGTAATGGATAGATATAACCGCACTCAGTGCGGTAATGAATATTACCGCACTCTTTTTGTATAAAGAAATACATTGAACCAGAATTTATTGATGAAGATAAAATATTGAACAACACGTTTTGCTTATGGCAGTTAACGAGACTCGTTTGATTGCCGCAAAACTCGGCTCACCGCCTCGTTTTTGGCAATCAAACTCGTGTCGTTAAGATGCTCATAATCAAACTTGTATCGTACGATACGCCTGGTTTTGCGGCAATCAAACGAGTCTCGTTAAGTGCCATAAGCAAACGTGTATTGTTCAATATTTTATCTTCATCAATAAATTCTGGTTCAATGTTTTTTTTATAACACAGAGTGTGGTAAAATTCATTACCGCACTGAGTGCGGTAATATTTATCCATTACTGCACTGAGTGCGGTAATGAAGCTCTTATCGAAACTAAAATTAATTTGGTTAATAGTCTATAACAACACGGATGAAAATAGAACTACGTACATATTTATTTGTTATTAATCCGATTAATATGAAGGCTGTCTCGTAGATTTATTTTCTCAGAAAATACAAAAGATAGATTTATGAAATTTTATACATAGCGGTTTTTTAACATTCCGAGTCGATCTAAAATATTTGTTTTTAATAGATGAAATAGCATCTCCACCGGCAAAGAAGCTTCGTCTAGAACAATCTCCCGCATAAATAAAATCGAACAAGGACCACTTTTAATGCCATCCACCCCAAAAATTTTTAAAACTTACGAAAACAAAAGAAAGTATCCTGATGTTGATATACACTCAAATGCGACAAGTGAGGGATCCTCAAAAATTAGCGATAGATTTTTGTTCATGCCTTCGTTATCTTTGACCCCAAAATGCCGCAAACTTTGCTACAAAATATGCGATTTAAGGAAAGAGTTGCGCTACAACAATAAAAAAAATAAGCGACTAAAAAAAAGTAGGTCTTTGAAAACCGCTGGAAAGGGATATTTTCAAATTGTAATGTCATTGTTAGTGTTAAGAAGTACAGCATTAAAGACATTTGTTACAATGCAATGTTTTCATACACGTAAAACACCGTGGACAAGGAAAGAAAAACAATTAGCTCTTAGTATTTTTTACAAATCTCCATCCGCTTACAAATTTCTAAGAAATAATTTAAAATTTATATTACCATCTGAAAAGGCTATTTACAATTGGCTAAAAATTGCAAATTTAAAAACAGGGCTGGATACGAAGTTAATAGAACAGTTATCGGAAAAGGCTAAAAGTATGACTGAGAAAGAAAAAGAAGTTGTTCTGTTAATGGACGAAATATCGTTAAAAAAAGATTTAAAAATTAATTGGAGTTTAGACGAAGTTGAGGGATATGAAGACTTGGGTAAATTGGGAAAATGTAATAAAATAGCTAATTCTGCACTTGTGTTCTACCTGCGGGAACTTTATTATAAATGGAAATTTCCAATTTGTTACTACCTTAGTGCCGGCCCAATATTAAAGGAGAAACTGAAGCAGATAGTTGAAGAAGTTATAGAAAAACTGTTATCTATTTCTATAAAGCCAAGGGCAATTGTTTGCGATCAAGGGTCTAATAATAGAGGCGCATTTGCACTTTTGGGAAGCTACAAGGAACGTCCGTATTTTTTTGTCAATAACTTTAAAATTTATGCCCTTTATGATGTACCACATTTAAAAAAATCTGTTAGAAAGAATCTCATGAATCCAAAGATTAATTTTTTTGTGGGAAATAAAAAAAATCTCGTGGCACGATATTAGGCAGGTGTACGAGATAGATAAGAAAAGTGACACAACTAGAGCTCTCAACAAAATTTCTGATGTACATTTAAACCCGAATGCTTTCCAAAAGATGCAAGTTAAATATGCTACTCAGGTTTTCAGTCGCACAATGTCGACGGCTTTACAAACTGCAGTGAAATTAAACCAGATTACTAACGATTCTGCTACAGATACTGCGAAATTCATTGAAAATATGAATAACATTTTTGATGCACTAAATAGCAGACACTTCCTAGATCGCAACAAAAATAAACGTCCGTTATCAGTATTTAATAACAACCCTGAAAATATTCTAAAAGGAGGTAAAGAGTTATTTCAAAATATAAAACTTACGTCGCATTGATGGATTTATTTGAACAATTACTGGAATACTATCACTTTGGGAGGATTTGAAAAAAGAAGACATGAAATATTTACTTACTTCACATTTAAATCAGGACCCTATTGAAAACTTTTTTTCTGTAATTCTTAGCAGAGGCGGATACAATCCATTTCCAACTGTTCAGCAATTCAGAATTTCGATGCAACATAATATGTTCATAAGGCTTTAAAAAGACATCAACGCAAGCAATTGCGAAGTCGATGAAGACATGGAGCACTTAGAATTGAGCAATTTAAAAAATGCTCTAGAATCTTCATACGTACCAGGTGGGTAAACCTTATTTATTAAAATTTTCGGTATATTTTGATGTTGTTTAGATTTTAGTGGTGATGTAGAATTCGTAAATAATGCCTCAGTAACGACAGATTTAAAAGGTATAGTATTCTCTGTAGGTACTTGTATTGAAAATATTTATATACAAATTATTATGTTTAAAGGGTCTCGTAATGTCTTAGAAAATGAGTGCTTGGAAGATGAAGACAGTCAAGTGCAAGATGTAGTTTTCGACGATTCTCCAGCTTCGTTACAAACATGTACAAATACTACGTGGCTGGGTATTTAGCAAATTCTGTACTAAACAAATTTAAATGTAATTATTGTGCAGATGTACTTTTAAAATGTTCAGAGGAGCCATTAGAAGAAAATGAAGCATTTATTTTCGCTAAAGATTATAATGTTACTCACATAAAATATTTAAAACGACCATCTAATGAATTGAATGCTTTTATAAGTATTTTGATAAAACAATTTCTCACATTTTATGAAAATTATAAAATTATGTAACAGTGTAACTGTAAATATAGAAAAAGAATGTATAACAATTATGAAAGATTTTAGAAATTTAACCTGTGAAACTCATTTACATTATCTCGTTTCTCTTTTTATTAAAATTATGATCAACAGAATTCACAAAAATATACTTCAAAATAGTATATTATGTATCAAGTTTTATAAACGTCATTTTAGTCACGAGTTTTATTAATCACGAGCGAAGCGCAGCGGAGCGAGTGTTTAATAAAATGAGTGACTAATAAGTTTATAAAACGAGTTGCATACTATACTTTTTCTACGACCACAAATTTAGAGAATATAACATCACATTATTTCATTAAACTTTTGACATTTGTTATATTAGGTTAAATTATGCTTGACAAACGTCAAAGTGGCGGTTGAAAACTAACTTGATTTTGGTTTTGGCTGTGGCTAATAAAGCAAATACTATTTGAACCTAATTTCACCCCATGACTAAAAGATCGTTGCCAACTTCAGCTCATGACTAAGAGGCTCTTTAGTCATAGGTTATGAAGGCATGATTAAAATGTCACTTAGCGACGTGTATCTTAGTATGTTAAATGGCATTTTAGTTACAGGAGTAGAAAAAGTACATTATAATAATTCTAAAAATAAACTTCGAATTTTGTCATCTCAATAAGGCAGGCTACCATGAAATGAATGCTTCATTTTACGATGTTCCACAGACTTTACTCGAGATGTTATTAACTAAAAATAAATTAAAATTGTACAGTATAACTTGTTTATAACTTGAATTGAATTTCCTATAGTAGTCTTGCACGTGTGGCGGCGCGGCAAAGAAAATAAAATACACCGTTCATTTTGCATGGAATGTGCCGCCTTTAAAATAATCGTCTAGCGGTCATATTTATTTAGCAGTGCCTCGATTTTTTTGCTAAATATCAAATTGATATCATACGGACTCCAGCTCCAGTGTATCTGATTTGAAAATAATGATAAATGATGTAGGTAGGGGTGGTTTTTTGGAATTACCTAAGTCAAAAAATAATGAAAAACATTTTTCGAAATTATGCACGCAATTATGAAACTACAGTAAACTAGAGCTGACATTGACTTGATCACTCGATATACTATAATGCTGACAAAACTAATATAGCTGATTTTGTGAGGCCTGTGAAACCTGACATTTTTTGTCGGTGAGCGCCCGACTCTGAGCGGCGGTGCGGTGCAATAACTCAAACGATTCATTTCATTCCGTCGTATTCTGCAATAACTACAATATTAGCTGCTTTCGCATTACACATTAGAGTACTCTGGAGTGCACCAGAGCAAGTTACCTCGCGTTCGAATTACAACATAATTTTTGGAGTAACTAACGCTAGTCTTCCTTCCCCTGCCCCCTTATGCCCCATGAAAATTTGCGGTGCAACAAGCCCTGGCATGCGCTGTTGTGTTATTTAGAATCAGCTGTCAGATTTAAACGCCTTTTGGATGAATCCGAGTCTCAATTTACTGTAATTAACAGAATTAACTACGAATTAAGTTCTTGAAATCTATTTTGAGCGCAGTCTGTATATACCGCCCTTATTTTAAACGTTCAATTCAAAAGCAAATTAGTTAGGTTATGTATTTTACGCGAGAGTAACCTAACGTCTGTTCGAATTACAAAGCAACTCACCCCAGAGTAATTCACCCCAGAGTCAATTGCACCAGTGCTAGTTGCACTCAATTCGAAAGCAGCTATTATATACCCGAACAAACCCGAACGGAAAGTGAGAGGAGAATTGTGCGCGCTCCCTCTGGTTTTTCGTTATGAACTTAGAATCCCATGCGGACATTTTATTACATTGCGTTGCAAGTCTTAATCTGTTTATAGTCAATGTTATTACATAAAATAGTTTTGACTTGTGTATTAAATAGGTGACGATTTACAAAAATTCACTTTAAATTACAATATGCTTTTTGCATACATTTTGATATGTATTTTTTGAAACGTGATGTCGAGTCGAGAATTAAACCTACGTTTTTAACACCGTCTACAACAGGTATTGGATTATTATTTATTTTAAAAATCATTTGACTTTTTGCTATTTCGATTTGAGCCTTTTTACCAAAAAATATTACCGTCGATTTCTCCCCGTTAAGCTTAAGTGCATGTTGATGCGAAACGGCAGCTAGCTTTTCCAGATCTTCATTTATACATTTATTAACAGTAATAATGTCTTGAATATTAAAAGAAAAATAGATGTGCAAGTCATCAGCGTAAAAATGAGATGCACAAAAGTTAACGTAGATGGGAAGTGTGAGATATAGATTGTAAATAGAAGAGGCCCAAGAATAGATCCTTGTGGAACGCCTGTTGTATTGCTGCAAAATTTTGATAACTTCATAGTCGCTTTAACGGCTTGCGAGCGATTTGTTAAATGGTTACTTAGTAAAGAAATTGCATTTGGCAAACAACCTATGCAATAGAACCAAGGGGTTGTTTTCCCAACCCCCTGGTTACCAGTTTAACGTGCTGCCACGTTTGTGTGATATAGGGGTTGATTCAAACCCGTATATCACTAATTGCCCTAAGGGGTCGAAATTTCATCTTCTGATCACTGTGCGGTAACTTAGGGGTTTAAGTTACGAGTTATGGTTAAATAAAACACCCACAAAAGAATAAATAACTTATATTAAAAGAACTTAAAAATTTGGATAAAGTACAAATTAATTTTACCCTATCTGGTCAATGGTTAATTAACTGTAGCTTCGTAAATATGATTGATCAGAATTACGCTTAAAGTTTATGACATCAATTTACTTTGGAAGGAAAGAATAAACATAGCAGCCCTGGATTAGTTGGTTAATAAGATACACATAAATGACTGACCTTCGTCCAGGTGCCGTTGCTAGAACGTGGAGGGTGAATGTTAATTTTATTTATTTGCGGTACGCCCAAATTGACTTAGGTAATTTAAATATGTTCGGCTAGATTTTAGATCCCCTGGTCGGTAATCCTTGAATTTTGAGTAGCTTGTCACGTTGTAGACGGTGTTAAAAACGTAGGTTTAATTCTCGACTCGACATCACGTTTCAAAAAATACATATCAAAATGTATGCAAAAAGCATATTGTAATTTAAAGTGAATTTTTGTAAATCGTCACCTATTTAATACACAAGTCAAAACTATTTTATGTAATAACATTGACTATAAACAGATTAAGACTTGCAACGCAATGTAATAAAATGTCCGCATGGGATTCTAAGTTCATAACGAAAAACCAGAGGGGGCGCGCACAATTCTCCTCTCACTTTCCATTCGGGTTTGTTCGGGTATATAATATTGTAGTTATTGCAGAATGCGACGGAATGAAATGAATCGTTTGAGTTATTGCACCGCACCGCCGCTCAGAGTCGGGCGCTCACCGACAAAAAATGTCAGGTTTCACAGGCCTCACAAAATCAGCTATATTAGTTTTGTCAGCATTATAGTATATCGAGTGATCAAGTCAATGTCAGCTCTAGTTTACTGTAGTTTCATAATTGCGTGCATAATTTCGAAAAATGTTTTTCATTATTTTTTGACTTAGGTAATTCCAAAAAACCACCCCTATCTACATCATTTATCATTATTTTCAAATCAGATACACTGGAGCTGGAGTCCGTATGATATCAATTTGATATTCAGCAAAAAAATCGAGGCACTGCTAAATAAATATGACCGCTAGACGATTATTTTAAAGGCGGCACATTCCATGCAAAATAAACGGTGTATTTTATTTTCTTTGTCAGCGATCGTCTTTGCCGCGCCGCCACACGTGCAAGACTACTATAGGAAATTCAATTCAAGTTATAAACAAGTTATACTGTACAATTTTAATTTATTTTTAGTTAATAACATCTCGAGTAAAATCTGTGGAACATCGTAAAATGAAGCATTCATTTCACGGTAGCCTGCCTTATTGAGATGACAAAATTCGAAGTTTATTTTTAGAATTATTATAATGTACTTTTTGAATTATATTTTTGTGAATTCTGTTGATCATAATTTTAATAAAAAGAGAAACGAGATAATGTAAATGAGTTTCACAGGTTAAATTTCTAAAATCTTTCATAATTGTTATACATTCTTTTTCTATATTTACAGTTACACTGTTACATAATTTTATAATTTTCATAAAATGTGAGAAATTGTTTTATCAAAATACTTATAAAAGCATTCAATTCATTAGATGGTCGTTTTAAATATTTTATGTGAGTAACATTATAATCTTTAGCGAAAATAAATGCTTCATTTTCTTCTAATGGCTCCTCTGAACATTTTAAAAGTACATCTGCACAATAATTACATTTAAATTTGTTTAGTACAGAATTTGCTAAATACCCAGCCACGTAGTATTTGTACATGTTTGTAACGAAGCTGGAGAATCGTCGAAAACTACATCTTGCACTTGACTGTCTTCATCTTCCAAGCACTCATTTTCTAAGACATTACGAGACCCTTTAAACATAATAATTTGTATATAAATATTTTCAATACAAGTACCTACAGAGAATACTATACCTTTTAAATCTGTCGTTACTGAGGCATTATTTACGAATTCTACATCACCACTAAAATCTAAACAACATCAAAATATACCGAAAATTTTAATAAATAAGGTTTACCCACCTGGTACGTATGAAGATTCTAGAGCATTTTTTAAATTGCTCAATTCTAAGTGCTCCATGTCTTCATCGACTTCGCAATTGCTTGCGTTGATGTCTTTTTAAAGCCTTATGAACATATTATGTTGCATCGAAATTCTGAATTGCTGAACAGTTGGAAATGGATTGTATCCGCCTCTGCTAAGAATTACAGAAAAAAAGTTTTCAATAGGGTCCTGATTTAAATGTGAAGTAAGTAAATATTTCATGTCTTCTTTTTTCAAATCCTCCCAAAGTGATAGTATTCCAGTAATTGTTCAAATAAATCCATCAATGCGACGTAAGTTTTATATTTTGAAATAACTCTTTACCTCCTTTTAGAATATTTTCAGGGTTGTTATTAAATACTGATAACGGACGTTTATTTTTGTTGCGATCTAGGAAGTGTCTGCTATTTAGTGCATCAAAAATGTTATTCATATTTTCAATGAATTTCGCAGTATCTGTAGCAGAATCGTTAGTAATCTGGTTTAATTTCACTGCAGTTTGTAAAGCCGTCGACATTGTGCGACTGAAAACCTGAGTAGCATATTTAACTTGCATCTTTTGGAAAGCATTCGGGTTTAAATGTACATCAGAAATTTTGTTGAGAGCTCTAGTTGTGTCACTTTTCTTATCTATCTCGTACACCTGCCTAATATCGTGCCACGAGATTTTTTTATTTCCCACAAAAAAATTTATCTTTGGATTCATGAGATTCTTTCTAACAGATTTTGTTAAATGTGGTACATCATAAAGGGCATAAATTTTAAAGTTATTGACAAAAAAATACGGACGTTCCTTGTTGCTTCCCAAAAGTGCAAATGCGCCTCTATTATTAGACCCTTGATCGCAAACAATTGCCCTTGGCTTTATAGAAATAGATAACAGTTTTTCTATAACTTCTTCAACTATCTGCTTCAGTTTCTCCTTTAATATTGGCCCGCACTAAGGTAGTAACAAATTGGAAATTTCCATTTATAATAAAGTCCCCGCAGGTAGAACACAAGTGCAGAATTAGCTATTTTATCACATTTTCCCAATTTACCCAAGTCTTCATATCCCTCAACTTCGTCTAAACTCCAATTAATTTTTAAATCTTTTTTTAACGATATTTCGTCCATTAACAGAACAACTTCTTTTTCTTTCTCAGTCATACTTTTAGCCTTTTCCGATAACTGTTCTATTAACTTCGTATCCAGCCCTGTTTTTAAATTTGCAATTTTTAGCCAATTGTAAATAGCCTTTTCAGATGGTAATATAAATTTTAAATTATTTCTTAGAAATTTGTAAGCGGATGGAGATTTGTAAAAAATACTAAGAGCTAATTGTTTTTCTTTCCTTGTCCACGGTGTTTTACGTGTATGAAAACATTGCATTGTAACAAATGTCTTTAATGCTGTACTTCTTAACACTAACAATGACATTACAATTTGAAAATATCCCTTTCCAGCGGTTTTCAAAGACCTACTTTTTTTTAGTCGCTTATTTTTTTTATTGTTGTACCGCAACTCTTTCCTTAAATCGCATATTTTGTAGCGAAGTTTGCGGCATTTTGGGGTCAAAGATAACGAAGGCATGAACAAAAATCTATCGCTATAAAGGATGATTTATAATAATTAAAATATACAGTGGGTTATCGTAAAATATAATGAAACAAATAACATAAAATAAAACACAAAATTTCCTAATGCAATTCGCGTCACAACGTATTGTTCTCTTCACGACCCCAAGCGAACGTTTTGGCTTCGCTTTTGGTTTCCAGCTACGCATGCTCTGCCCAGTTCTTGCTGCGCACGAAAACCATCCCCTGTAAGGTGGCGTCCTCTTACACTCCCCCTCTAGGTCGGCGCTGACGTCCTCGTAGGCGACCTAGCAGTTGTTTTCCTTGGGCGACCTCTTCGCCTGATCGGTTGTTGCGGCACAGCCTCCAGGTCCCCGAAGTATGGAGTTAGCTGGGAGACGTGGTACTTCCCAACCTGACGCATGGACTCTTTTGGGTTCGCCACTTCATAAGATGTTGGACTAACGATTTTACTTATCACGTATGGACCGTCCCTGCGAGGAGCGAACTTGGATGTTACGCCTTTTGCCGCATCGCTAAGTAAATGCGTTTTTACTAAGACGGCGTCTCCTATCTTAAATTGCTCAACATACCGCCTTTTCTGGTCAGCTAACGCGTTCACTACGTCTTGAGCCCGTTCCACGTTATCACGAGAGATCTTTAATGAATCCGCAATTCGAACGAGGTAGGGCGTAATCGTTCCCACGAAATTTTCGCGATTCACTATTTCGCGTCGATCTTCAGATACGTCACTCGTCGTGCGCAATTCCCTCGCAAACATCAAATAAGCCGCTGAATACCCGGTGCTACTGCTTTTTGCCGAATTTATCGCAAAACGGATAGCCGGTAATTTATCAGGCCAATCGCGATGATCCTTCTGGACGTGAATAGAGAGTTGCGTCTTCAAATCACGATTTTTACGTTCGACGGGATTCGACTCGGGATGATAGAGCGGTGTTAATTGCTGTTTCACACCTAAACAAAACAAAGCCTTCTGCATAGCGTCCGCAACGAACTGACTACCATTGTCACTGATTACACGCCGCGGCACTCCGTATCGTAAGAATATTTCGGCCACGAGTATTTTGGCACACGCCGCGCTGGTCGCTTCCTTCATAGAGAATAATTCTATCCACTTGGTAGCGGTGTCTTCGATGATCAGTATCCATCTATCGCCGTTGGCTGCTTCCGGCAATGGACCAAACAAATCCATGGCTAAGATCTCGAAGCGCTGAGCATAAGCTGGAGTTTGAAGCAATCCAGCGGGCTTCAAATTCGAAACTTTATATCTTTGGCAATCTCCACAAGTTTTAATGTAGTCCGCGATGTATCTTCGCATGCCTGGCCAGAAGTATCTAGCTGATATTCGCGCCAAGGTGCGCTCCACGCCGTAGTGCCCTGCTGTGGGAGCGATGTGATACTCCTCGAGAATTCGCTTGCGTGCGACATCAGGTACTACCAGCTGAGCTTCCTCAGAGTCTTCTTCCGGGACGTATCTGTACAAAACACCATTGCTCATCACATACCCGCGGTCTGTCCACTTCGAATACTCGGTTTCTGCGGACTTTTCCTCAAAGGCGTCCACTATCTTCGTAACTTCCGGATCACCTAATTGTTCATTCCGCGCTTCGCGTTGGCATTTCCACGAACACGCTGCACACCCCGCAAGAGTTTTCAGATTCCGTCGAACACGGAGGTCTCGATAATGTGTCGGCAACATTAGCTCGGCCCGGTGTGTACGCGATTTTGAGATTAAACGGCTGTAATTGTAGGGCCCATCTAGCGAGACGACCAGAAGGCGATTTTAATGACATCAGCCATCTCAACGGCTGATGGTCTGTGTTGCAGCGGACGTCGGCTCCGTCAATATACCCTCTAAACTTTAGTACGCTCCATACAAGAGCTAGTGCTTCTCTCTCGGTAGTGCTGTAGTCTCTTTCGGCTGGTGTAAAGAGACGGCTCGCGTACTCGATGGGTTTTTCCTCTGTGCCCTCCCCCTGCAGCAAAACACCTCCGATCGCGTAATTACTACTGTCAGTCCGAATCACGAATGGCAAATTTTCATCCGCTTGACGCAGTACCGGAGCAGTTGTTAATAGAATTTTTAGGTTTTCGAATGCTTTCCTTTGGCCGGGCCCCCATTCCCACACCGTTTTCTTCTTCGTCAAGTGGTTTAAGGGACGTGCGATTTCCGAGAAATTTGGTATAAATCGGCGATACCACGAACACGTTTGCAAAAAGCTTTGTACATGTTTCACGTTACGCGGTTCCGCCATATTCAGGATCGCACTTACTTTATCGGGGTCCGCCTGTATCCCGCACTCTGTTATTAAGTGCCCTAAATACTTCACGCATTTGCACACAAAATGGCATTTACTTCTATTCACCCGTAAGTTAAATTGTCTTTCCAAATTTCACTTTCACACAGCCGTTTCTTGACCACACGTTCCTAAACCCGAACTGATTAGCCGCATGCCTGAAAATTTCGTACCGCTTTTTCGTGAGATCCTCCTTTATTACGATTTTGCTGCTCGCAAAATTTCTTCTTTTATTCATTAGGATGGATCAGTACTTGTAGGTAGCGAATTTAAGAATTACGGGGCGATGTTTTCCCTCCTGCAAAGCCCCTAGTCGATGACATCGATCTATAAACTCTGAATTAATGGTTATATCAGCGTTAACTGTATCAGAGTATCTTCTAAACTTTCTCCCTCTTCTTCCGGTACGCCGAAAATCCGCACTCTGTTCCTCCTGCTCCAGATCGTCGACGCTTTTTTCGTACGTTTATGCAAGCGTTATCATTTTCTCTTCATATTCTTCTTTAAATTTTTCAAATCTTAAACTTAGATTTTTTTAAATCTTTTCGGTAATCCTTGTTATAAAGGTTTCATCGTTTAAGAACGGCAGCGATGGTTTCTTTAACAATTTCCTTAATTTCTGATCTGTTTTCACGTGTTAAGCCCATCTTTGGAAAGTACGTGTAGCACGCAATTACTGAGACAACTATCACTGCATCTTGAACTGTAGAATGCCTGATTTATCACTTAAATGTCCGAATTTGCCAGAGCACTAGCAAACACGTGTTACTGCTCGAACGCCATCGAACCGAATCTACAGTGAAATCTCTCGTAAGCAGACACCGTGGTGCTACGATTTTTTCCGCTTGATGGAGGTGTCCTCTTAATAGAAATACTTTAATTTTCAATTTTTTTTGTTTAATCTTTATTTGAATATAGAACGACAATGAATACATACATATGTAGAGCCAAGTATGAAGAAACTATTATAGGAAGTGGGCAGAAAGCTTTCTACAGCTACGTCCGTAAGCAGATCTCCTCAAGAGTTGCCTTACCTCCAGTACTACGAAATGTGGATAACCAACTTGTTACAGCACCAGATGATATTGCAAATGAATTTGCAAAGCAGTTCGAGAGAAGCTTTGTTCGAGAACCCCCTGGTGAAATTCCAGTTATGGATAAGGTCCAAAGAACTATCAACTCGCTGACAAATGTCGAGTTTACTCCAGAAAAGATTGAAAAAATACTTCTAAATCTTAAGAATGACACGGCAGCTGGACTTGACGGTCTGGCCGCACCTTTTCTTAAAGGATGTGCCAAAGTGTTAAGCCCGCGGCTTTCAGAACTAATGACAAGTTCTTTTATCACAGGAGAGCTACCTGAGATCTGGAAAGAGGCCATTGTAACACCCATATACAAAAAAGGTGATAAAATGTGTGCTATAAACTACCGGCCAATCAGCCTGACATCTCTTGTATGTAAGTGCATGGAACGTATAATTACTGACAGTATGTTGGCATTCCTTTTTCAAAACAAGTTATTTATAGACGAGCAACATGGATTTGTGAAAGGCCGCTCGATAGTATCAAATATGCTGATATGCTTAAACAGATGGACACAGGACTTCGACCAAAACATCCCCACTGACATAATATATCTCGACTTCGAAAAGGCCTTTGACAGAGTGCCTATAAAACGATTGGTATACAAACTGGAGCACCTTGGAATTAGAGGTGAACTTTTAAACTGGATAACATCGTTCCTCAGCAAGCGAACATTCCGGGTTCGTATTGGTACTAGTCTGTCCGATTCTTATGAAGTATTAAGTGGAGTACCCCAAGGCTCTGTTTTGGGACCACTCCTGTTCACCCTATATATTGCAGACCTGAAGCACTGTATCCGTTCATCATCAAGTTTTTTTGCTGATGATACAAAGTTTTACAGCAATCCACTGGACAAGGAAAATACATTACAGGAAGATTTGGAACAAGTTCTGAATTGGACAAAAACTTGGCTTCTCAACTTAAACTCAACAAAATGCACAGTGATCCATATAGGAAAGGCTAACCCGAAAAACGTATACATATTAGATGGTGCACAGCTAAAAGCAGTTGAATCTCAAAGAGACCTGGGAATAGAAATTACAAGCGATTTGAAATGGGAATGTCATATTTCCAGCATAGTCAAAAAGGCGAACACCACTCTATACCTTATTAAGAAAGCGTTTGGTTCTATTAATTCAGATACATTTCTAAAGCTGTATAAAACATATGTGCGACCAATCTTAGAATTTGGGTTCCAGATATGGTCACCCTACTTCAACAAGGATATTTCTCTCTTAGAACGTGTTCAACGAAGAGCCACTAAAATGCCAATAGGTTTTGGGAGATTGACGTACCAAGAAAGACTACAACGTTTACACTTAACTACTCTTGAATCACGTAGGAAAAGGGGTGACCTAATAGAAACCTTCAAAATTCTTGCAATGGACCACTACACTTGTGGAAATAACTTAAAAGTGATGTATGAGCCAACTATAGCAAACCATCTTCGTGGGCACCACTTAAAGTTAAGGAAGGGACGATATTCCTTAAATCCGAGGAAGAACTTTATTAGTAATCGCGTTGTGGAAGACTGGAACAATTTGACTCAAGAAACCATTAACTCTACCACCATTGATCACTTCAAGAATAAAATAGATAGCTAATGTTAACTACAGTTTTAATTGCCAGTGCTAAATAATAGTGAAAGTGTCAGTTGCTGCCAGATAATTTTGTTTTTTCTATAGCACATGTTAAAGTGTGCTTTTATCAACTCAAAACAAAAGGTCAAGTTTTACTTTAACAGCAAGGGTAGATAAAGTAGCACTTTAACATCAAGGATAGATAAAGTAATTTAATTTTCTAACTTTTGTTTAAATTAAATATGACAGCTTCGTATTATCATATATAATGCAACTAGTGGGTTCTTGATTATCAAATAATCATTTCTGTTTACACGAGATATATTGTTTGGCAATTACGCGAGTCCGAAGGACGAGCGTGATTGCCTAAAACAATATATCGAGTGGAAACAGAAATGATTTGATAATCAAGAAGACACGAGTTGCATTCGGCTAGATTATATCACGAGTCAATAAACAACGTTTGAATAGTGTATTTTAAATATTAAAAGTACAGTTAATGTGGTCGTTATGACAGTTGTACTGACAGCAGGTAACGTGATGTTTGTGAAAGAGTGTGATTATCGCCTATTAATCAGGAAGGTACGGTGATTGTCAGTTGCTATGTTCATTATCAAAAGTTAGTACATGCGTAACTATGCATTTTGCCGTTTTTCATTGGTTGATGTTAGAGGGAGTGGTATAATCGTAGCAACCCAATCTAGCTACTGACACTTTGAAATGTGATTGACTGTCATTATTTTCTTTTGAAATTGTTAAAGTTCTTGCTATAGAAAAAAATATTGTATTATACACGACGATAAAGTTATTTCTATCCACTCTTGAATCATTAACGTCTCGACTTGGTCTCGACGTTAAACCATTCACTCGTGGATAAAATTTAACTTTATCGTCTTGTATAATAAATTACTATTTTTCCATCTTGTACTATATAAAAATGTTTTATTTTCTGTCACATATATCCTCTGCCATTTAGATCAATTTTATTTATTAATTTAATCTTTTGCCATTCTAATTTCAAACACACTATATAAATGTGTTTTTTTTTTTGTGTTATTTCTTAGATATTTTGTGGCCATTAGAATAATCTCATTTTTATTTTATTTGTGACATTATCTTGTATTTAATTTTAGTTTACTGTGATATTGTTAAAAACATGCCTACTTTGTACCTTTTGTTGAAAGAAGACGTCAACAGCTTAATGCTGCCTGTCTTCTAACAAGAATAATAATAATATATATATATATATAATCCATCCCTCTTCTACCGTTAAGTGTAGAGGGTGTAATAAACCTATCTTTACATAACTAATTACTTCATTCTTACATATAATAAACCAAAATAAATAAGCAAATTTAATATAATCATGCAATTCAACTTCACACTTGCTAACTGTCTATTCTGAATAGGTTGTAATGGTTCTGTTGTACCTTCCTTTATTCTATTTCGTCGCTGCTCTCCATCTATTTCTGTCCCTTGCTATGTTCTCAGCCTGGTTCCATGTTAGCCCCTTTCCCTTTAGTAGTTCTTCCACTTCCTTATCCCACGTCATGCTTGGTCTGCCTTTCTTTCTTTTTCCGGTGGTCTTTGCTTCCCATACTTGTCTAACTTGCCTTCCTTCAGGTAATCTTTTCATATGTCCCCACCACCGCAACTGAGCCTTCTCTGTGTACTTCCTGGCACTCTCTGTTTTCAGTCTTTCTCTAATTTCATCGTTCCTTATCTTGTCCATTAACGTTACATTTGCTACTCTTCTCAGATACTTCATTTCCAGTACCTGTATTTTTTTATGTAATTTCTCTGTTAGAACCCATGTTTCGCTTCCGTATAGTAACGTCGGCAAGTATATGGTTTTGTAAATTGTCATTTTTGTTTTGTTGCTAATTTCTTTTTTATTGATGAAACCTCTTCTCATACCGTGGAACAATTTAGTTGTTGCCGTGATTCTATTGTTAATTTCCTCTTCCATTTTTCCAGTATTATCTATGGCTATTCCTAGATACTTTATGCTGCTGTCTTGCTCCACTATCTGATTGTTAATTTGGATGCTTGCTCTTCTCTCCTTGTTATTTGATATCACTACTATTTTTGTTTTTTTGATATTGATTCTCATTCCTTTTCTTTCTAGCTCTTCTGCCCACAGGTTGACATTGAACTGTAAGCTCCTTTCTGTGTTTGCCATTATTGCTATATCATCTGCAAATACACAATCTCCCACTTCTACCGGTTTCAATTTGTAGTATCCCACCTTCATCTTCTTACTTTTACTGCTGACATTTCTTATTATTTCGTCCATAAAAGTAATGTAAAGTAGTGGGCTAAGGTTGCCTCCTTGTCTAACTCCCTTCGTTGTTCTGAATGTATTAGTCTCTCTGTTGTCTTTTCTGACTATATTTTCTGTTTTCTTATACAGTGATTTAATGGCTTCTATCAAATTATTTGCAATACCATTTCTCTCTAGCACATCCCATATTTTTTGTCTCTCCACCTTGTCGAAAGCCTTCTCCAGGTCAACAAAGCATATATATATTTCCTTGTTATAGGGTAGCGATTTCTCTATTACATTTCTGATTGTAAATATATGATCCTGGGTGCAGTGTCCAGGTCGAAATCCACTTTGTGCCTCATGCAGTTTTTCCTCCACTACTTTTCTAAGCCTTCCTTCCAGGATCATCTCGTACACCTTGCTGGCTGCGCACAACAGTGAAACTCCACGGTAATTTGAGCAATCTGTACGATTTCCCTTTTTGTAGATTGGAACTATTATGGACGTTTTCCAGTCTTTGGGTACTGTTAGAGTTGCCCATGCTTCTTTAATAATTGTATGTAGTAGTATCATTCCATCTTCTCCCATGCATTTTAATAATTCTCCTTTTAAGCCGTCTACTCCTGGTGCTTTCCCGTTTTTCAGTTTACTTATCGCTTTCTTTACTTCTTCTAGTTGTATATTGTCACTCGTTTCTTCTAGTTGTGTATTGGCATTTCCTTCTGGTCTTATTGCGCTTTGTTCTGTTTCTGCTTCCTCTTCGCTTGTGTCAGCTCCTTCTAACATGTCCTGGAAATACTGTTTCCATCTATCCATAACTTCATTGTCTTCAGTAATTATGTTTCCTTCTTTGTCCATAATGTGCCTCAACCCTTGTTGTTCTCTTTTGTTTCTCATATTCTTGAGAACTTTATAGAAAAGCTTGTAATTTGTTTTACTATCTTTTTCCATCTTTATCCCGAAGTCTTCCCATTCCTTGGCTTTTTCTATTTTGATCTTCTCCTTTGCCAACCGTCTCGCTGCTTTGTAATTTTCATAGGCTTCTTCACTTCTTTGTTGTAGGTATGCTCTCCACGCTGTCTTTTTTGTTTTGATCAAATTTTTGACTTCCTCGTTCCACCAACTTGTTCTCTTCTTGAATCCTCCTGTTACGGCTAATCCGCAAGCTTTGGTCCCAGCCGCGTACATGATTTCCTTGAATTTCAACCATTTTCCTTCTATTGTCAAGTTTTGCCATTCATTTGCTGTATCCTGTGCCTCCTTCGTGATCCATTTGGCAAACTCATCTCTTGTCCGTTGTTCTTGTAGTTTGTATGTCTTGATGGTTTTTGTTTCTTTCTTACTGAGCTCCTCCACTTTCCTCACCCTTTCTTTTGTCTCGTTGTTTTTTATTGTTGCTACTAGTAGATAGTGGTCTGTCGATAGTTCGGCACCCCTATATACCCTTACGTCTTGAATGCTTCTTCTGTTTGTTGTCTCTGTAATAACATAGTCTATAATTGATCTTTCATTTCTACCTGGTTCCTCCCGAGTGTATTTATGACTATCCTTATGTTGGTAGAAAGAATTTTGAATCACCAGTCCATTCTGAATGCAAAAATCTATTAGTTTATCCCCATTCGTATTTCTTGTGTTCTCTCCGTAGCTGCCCATCACTTCGTGTCTTCCTGTAGTGTCATTCCCTATTCTGCCATTGAAATCCCCAGTAAGTATAGTTGGGTTGTTTCCTTCTTCATATACCATTTGTAGCTCTTCCCAGAATTGTTCCTTTTCATTCTTCGTGTCGTTTTCGCCCGGTCCATATACTATTATTACATCCATTTTCTCAGAGTTACTTCGTGCGAATGTTACTTTCATTATTCTCTTACTCAATGCTTTCCATTCCACTAGTTTCTTCATGTACTGCGGGCTTATCACACAACCTACACCTGCTTCCGCTCTTTTATTCATTTCTGCTCCGCTGTATAGAAATCCATATTCTTCCACTATCATTTCTCCTACTCCTTTCTTCTTCGTCTCCGTAATTGCCAGTATTTGCATTTTATATTTCTTGATTTCTTGAATGAGTTCCTTTTCTTTTCTATTTATACTCCTAATATTCCATGTTCCTATTCTATTCAGTCCATTCTCGTTTTTTTCCATTCTCTTTGCCTTGTTCGTCTTTTTCTTGTCCCGTCCTGTACCTTCTTGTGTTAATCGTTTTTTGATGTCCCCTGTGCTGGTTTTGTTTGCTGCAGTTTTTGTGTTACCTTGTTCCATGTCCAGATTTCTTTGTCGCTTATCATCTTACGGTAGCCCACTTTAACTGTTTTTCCTTTTGCTGCTTCTTCTTTGGCTTGCTTCCGTATTGTTGCTTGTACCATTCTTTCGTCTAGTGTCAGATCGTCGTTTATGAATACTTTCAGTCTGGAATCGTGTAGTTTTCTCTTATTGATCATTACCGTACTTTTGTCCACTTTGCTGTTAAGTTCCACTAAGCAAGTTTTTTCTCCCAGTTTCCAAGCAGCTTCCGCTTTCAATACTACTCCCAGTTCCCTTTCGATAAACCCTTCCATTTCTTCCTTTAACATTTTTGGGTTAGTGGATTGCATTTCTATCCCTTGG
Source organism: Agriotes lineatus (assembly GCA_940337035.1). NCBI lineage: Eukaryota > Metazoa > Arthropoda > Insecta > Coleoptera > Elateridae > Agriotes > Agriotes lineatus. Next base: position 49,235 of record CALNHX010000605.1, on the reverse strand, counting down.
ATCACTATGTTCTTTCTCCTCTTTTCCCCTTCCAGTTTTTCTATTCTCTCATTTGCTCTCTCCACTTCCTGCTTTAATCCCTGTATTTCTTTCATAGCCCTTTCATTGGTATACTTTAGTTCTTTTATTTCCTCTTTAAATTCTCTTTGTTCTTTCCTTAGTTTCCTGATTTCTTCTTGTAGTGTTCTTGTCTCTTCACCATTGTTGTGCTGTTCTTTTTTTATGTCTTTTATATCTCCAGCCAAGTCTCTCATCAAATCCATCATTTTCTCCATTTGTTCTCTCATATCATCCTTGGCTTTTGTAGGGGTCCTACTTGACTTTCTAGACCTCTTAAATAATTCTTCGATGTCGTCTTTCTTTCTTTTCCCCTCGTCTGTAAGGTACTCGTCCGAGTCCATTCTTTGTGGTAATTTCCCTGTTTTATATGTATGCAGCCCTCTCTGCTGTGTGTACGGTAGGTTGCCTATTCTGTGTTCGGCTGTATGGGAATTTCTTGATCCTTGAGTTCACTCTCAGTGATTACCCACTGTATTATAAACTGCCGCCGGTTCCAGATGCAGCTCACAGGTCAGACCTTCGGATGGATAGCCTCTACCATAAGATAATTTTCTATGTTCGTAATATTTCTTTCCTTATGGGTTTGCAGCTAGACCACCCTTCGTACTTCCTATTGTATAATGTGTTGCCTACCTTGTGGCCGACCAGCTGGAGGTCAGTAGGTTTGTCCTTTTTAGTTATCTTTTCTTATCTCTTAATTTTCATGCAATATTCTCCTTTAATGTTAATCTCCCATAACCTCTAAGTTATTTATTTAGGTCTATTTACTCACAAACTTCCTATTGCTCAGAGTTTTCCTATATTTTCCTGCTTCCCGCTCGTCTTCATGTACTAATAAATCAACTTTCTGGTGTTCCAGCTCGCTTGGTATGGCCCAACTAATAATAATAATATTTAAATACATACAGTGCTACGTTTTCTTTCCATTATGACACTACTGTAAAAAAGTAGCTTTAGTACATACATATCAACTGCAGCCTGTAATGAAGAAATCCTACCTCCTTTTAAACAAATGCAGCTATAAACAAGGAACACTTTGCTATAGATAAATAAAATCGTTTTTGCAGAACACTTCTTTCACTTTCGAAATTCAGATATATAACTGAGGATTAAGGTTGGAAAACATAGGGCGCATATGAAAAGAGGTAATTCCCCTAGTTTCCTAGCTAGCATTTAAACACGCAATTTATAACGTGCCCCATACCACTCATATGAAAACATGTAATTCCCTAGTTCCCTAGCATTTAAGCACATAATAATTAGTAACATCTCCGCTTAAAAGAGGGAAATTTCAAAAAATTCCAGAATTTTCCTGTCCGCGTCCTGTTATCAGAGAGTCCGCTTAATGGAGATGCCGTTGCATTTAAACTACATTGATTCCCGACGGTGCCAAGGAAAATGTCCGCTTAATAGAGAGGTCTGCTTAATGGAATGTCCGTTATGAGAGATTCACTGTATAACATCACTATTCCAAAGAAAACCCTCAGACGTCATAACCTATTTTGTATACATCATGCAACAAATTATGGCTAACATTTACTGATAAATAGGTACTTAAATTTAATAAATGCATATAACTAAGAAGTTGTGGGTGTTTTTTTAACTAAATTTAGAAGTGAACTTAAATGAATGTGATGTCCATGCAATGTTATTTTGGTATGCTAAGGGTTATGTTTATGACACTGTGTTATTATGTTAGATTATATAATTATAAACTGTTGTTAATGGGGTTATCCCATAAATCCATAAATAAATAAATAACTGAATTTGAATGAAAATCTGCTTTTGTTCTAGATGTGAAGATATCCAACTTCTTTTGGCTCATATATCATTGAAAGAAACGTTGAAACAATTACCATTCATTAAGAAAACTATGGAAAATAAGTCTTGTAGTTCTACAAGAACCACACATTGCATATCGCAGAACGTGAATAGCAATGAAAGTTTTGATAATGTATCTATTAAACAAGAAGACATCGAATTAAAGGATGAAAATTATGAAGAGAAAACATTCGACAAAGATAACATAAATACTGCTTGTAGTGGAGAGAAACCTTATAGTTGCTCCGTTTGTGAATATAGAACAGCAGTAAAAAATCATTTACTTGAACATATGAAAACTCATACAGGAGAAAAGCAATACAGATGCTTGGTATGTGAATACAAAGCAGCACGTAAAAGTCATTTAGTTACACATATGAAAACTCATACAAGAGAAAAGCCATACAGATGCTCGGTTTGTGAATACAGAACAGCAGTGAAAAGTAGTTTAGATACACATATGAAAACTCACACAGGAGAAAAGCAATACAGATGCTTGGTATGTGAATACAAAGCAGCATGTAAAAGTCATTTAGTTAAACATATGAAAACTCATACAGGAGAAAAGCCATACAGATGCTCTGTTTGTGAATACAGAACAGCAGTGAAAAGTAGTTTAGTTACACATAGGAGAACTCATACAGGAGAAAAGCCATACAGATGCATGGTTTGTGAATACAAAGCAGCAGTGAAAAGTAGTTTAGTTACACATATGAGAACTCATACAGGAGAAAAGCAATACAGATGCTCGGTTTGTGAATACAAAGCAGCATGTAAAAGTCATTTAGTTAAACATATGAAAACTCATACAGGAGAAAAGCCATACAGATGCTCGGTTTGTGAATACAGAACAGCAGTGAAAAGTAGTTTAGTTACACATATGAGAACTCATACAGCAGAAAAGCCATACAGATGCTCAGGTTGTGAATACAGAACAGCAGTAAAAGGTAGTTTAATTACACATATGAGAACTCATACAGGAGAAAAGCCATACAGTTGCTTGGTTTGTGAATATAGAACAGCAGTAAAACATAATTTAGTTATACATGTGAGAACTCATACAGGAGAAAAGCCATGCAGATGCTCAGTTTGTGAATACAGAACAGCAGACAGAAGAAGTTTAGTTACACATATGAGAACTCATACAGGAGAAAAGCCATACAGATGCTTGGTATGTGAATACAAAGCAGCACGTAAAAGTCATTTAGTTGAACATGTGAGAACTCATACAGGAGAAAAGCCATACAGATGCTCAGTTTGTGAATACAGAGCAGCAGATAGACGTCATTTAGTTAGACATATGAGAACTCATACAGGAGAAAAGCCGTACAGTTGCTTAGTTTGTGAATACAAAACAGCATATAAGAGTCAGCTAGTTACACATGTGAAAACCCATACAGGAGAAAAGCCATACAGATGCTCAGTTTGTGAATATAAAACGGCAGATAGAAGTAATTTAGTTACACATATGAGAACTCATACAGGAGAAAAGCCATACAGTTGCTCAGTTTGTGAATATAAAACGGCAGATAGAAGTGGTTTATTTAAACATATGAGAACTCACACAGGAGAAAAGCCATACAGATGCTTAGTTTGTGAATACAGAACAACAGATAGAAGTCATTTAGTTAGACATATGAGAACTCATAAAATGCTTAGTTTGTGAATGCAGCACAGGATATAAAGGTACTTTGGTTAGACATATAAAGAATCATGCAAGAGAAAAGCCATACAGATGCTCTGATTGTGAATACTAAGCAGCTCGTAAAAGTCAGTTAGTTATACGTAAGAAAACTGATACAGGATAAAAGCCATACAGATGCTCAGTTTGTGAATACAGAACAGCAGATGGCAGTAGTTTAGTTACACATATGAGAACTCAAGCAGGAGAAAAGTCATGCAGTTGCTTGGTGTGATTAAAGTCATACGGTTGCTTGGTGTGTGAATACAGAGCAACAGATAAAAGTAATTTAGTTGAGACATACGAAAACTCATACAGGAGAACAGCCATATAGTTGCTCGGTTTGGGAATACAGAACAGCACAGAAAAAAAATTAATCACAGATGTGAAGATTCGATCGAGAAAAGCCATATACGTGCATTGTTAGTGAATATTAAGTAACGTAAATGTAATTTAATTACACATATGAGTTCTAAGCGTTACACACAAGATATCGCTTAGGAAATAATCGTATTATTTGTGTATACAATCCGATACATTTTACATATTTTGTATACTAATAATCTTTATAATAAATTTCAAATATAATGAGTTAAGCAGTGGTTCTCAAAGTGTGGTACGCGTATCCCTTGGGGGTACGCGAAAATTTTTAGGGGGTACGTGGCAGGCCAGCAAAAAATAAAACAAACTTTTCAATTTAAATAGGGGAAAAAATTATTTGTGTGCTTAAGACCACACGGGAGAAGTGTAAACTTCTATGGCATTGGGTATAATAAAATTCTGCATAAAAAATGATCTTTCGTATCACCCTGTATAATTTTCCACCAAAAAAATGAAGTTTTAGCGAAAATATAAGGTTTTGAAGATTTTTAAATTTTTGACTCGCCCTGTATAAGTCAAAAATTATATATAGTGGTGGCGCGAAGGTAGACGGGTGGACAGAGTGCATCAGCTAATGTGATGTACACCCCCCCCTTTTTTGTTTTTAATATAATAAAAATGTATGTAAGCAATATCTCTTTGTTTTGTTTAAACATGACGCGTAATTGAGTTACACAGGTTAAAACTATACCTACTAAATAAAAAGGTTTAAGATTTTTTTTATATTTCAGTTTACTTACTGATAAGGGGTACCCAAAACTTTTTGCTGGTAAAAAGGGGTACAGTGTCTAAAATAGTTTGAGAACCCCTGAGTTAAGGTATTGCAATGGTCTCATTTGCAAGGAGATGCCAGTAATAGCAGAATATTTAAATAAAGAACGCAATAAGCAAAGCTCAATTCTCACAGGGATCTAAGTTGATTGTAAGATCAATTTAAAATAAGAGGTTTGTGCAAAGGTAATAGCCGAACTAAAAGAGATTATTAATTACAAAAAGGATTGCAAAGGCAATGAAATGAAGCGTAGAATTCAAGTAAAGTTAGACAGTGAAATTTTGTCAGGGTTTTAAAAGGAAAGGTAGAAGAAGATAGATAAACTAATGAACGTTGCCACGATCAGCTAAGAAAGCAGGCATTAAAGCATATAACGGAAATTGTAAGAATCGGCAAGACACGGAAAAAAGCAACGAAAAGCAGACAACAGATGGACCAAAAATCGTGTGTTAAAGTAGACAGGTGAATTCGAAGGAAGCCTTGGTGCAGCAAGTACTCTAACTTAAATAATCAGTGCAGTGACGCATGTGAACAATTAAAAGCAATTAATACAAACGTGCAGTGGCGCAAAGACACGGTTAATTAGTTATAAATGTAAACAATTACATTAAGGATAAGAATTTTGTAAATAATTTTAGTTGTAAGCAAATTTAGTGTTAAAAGTAATCAATTTGAACTTGATCAATATCCGTTTTTTATTAATATTCCACTTGCAATTGTTTATAATGGATTTTCAAGGAGAACAAAAGAATAAATTGTAAGAATTATTGTGTTGAAATGTACTCCACTTTAAACGAATTTTTCATATAATAAATAAACAGTTATCAGCATAAAAAGTATACAGTTTCACTGAATGCATGTGCAAGGGGGTGTGGTAGTATTTGCAGAGATTTCCGCCACGAAAAAAGTGAAAAGTTTTTCGAAGCCTTGTTACGATAACCTAGCAGCCGATGCAGCCCAAGTTCCGATCTCTGCGTGGAGCCAAGTGAGTCAACACAGCCCAGAGGGAAAGGTACCAGGTCATAGAGCAGCCTTGTAAGAACGTGTCCCAGGCGTTTCATCAGGATCAGCCCCATAGCAACCCAAGAATTGCATCAGCGTCTCCTACAAGTTTCCGAGTCAAGATCGGTAGAGAACAGGTACCATTTATGGCTAAAACTAGCTACGTTAGGCCCGTGAAACTTATGTGTAGAGTCAATACTTAAGACAATCCAAGCATTTTCCGTGGCGGTAAAGCAAGTGCAGCTCGCAATATAGGCCGAGTTCATAATTTGAGGTTAGGCGAAACAGAATCCAGGCGATGCCACGAAAAACAATTGAAAATTTGCCCGCGTCTCTTCGACGGGATCGACAATTACGTGCTGGAAAGACAAATGACAATTAATGCCGCCAAAGCACCAGAATTCAAATAATTACCGGTACCTAGAACTTTGATAAATTTCACTTTGTTTTTAAGTCACTGATCGCTAATTTGCCAGCGGGATTCAGTTTGGTGTAGCATTTGACCTAATTTGGAATATTTGCTTATGCACATTAGAGCTAAGACGGAAAACAGATCCGTGCTCAAATAATTTGTACAATTACACATTCAACCAGGAACCCAACTGAGAGGAGTGATTGCTTTACGAATGAGCTAGCGTTTATCAATATTTGCAGGTAAATAGAATATAATAAAGGGGATATAACCATTTATTTTGACAAGTCAAGTAAAAACAACTCACTTTTAATCGTCCTAAAATTTTATAGTACAAACAAAATTTTGCATGGTGGCTCTAATCAACATTCAATTAATTAATTAAATAAAGAAAGAGACCAACCATAGTAGTATATGACATCCTAGATAGGGGTTTTCGGTTCTGGGTACCCGGACTCGGACCCACCGAATTCAGTTAGGAATATCCGGTCTAAGACTCGGCGAGACCCAAGTCAACGGGTTTAAAATTTTTTTTGTAATATTAGGTACCTACTTGTAAAATTGTAATTTATGTTGAATGGTTCTTATGTTTTAAGTTTATTATATTATATTAGTTGTGTTTTTTCAGTTTCTTAGTTTTTATTTGTATTAAGAGTTCTTCCAAATACATCTCTTTTGAATAGGGGAAGGTTGCCTATTTTTGGATAGTTTTTGGAAATGCCCATAATTTTTTATTCGAAATCAAGTTATCTGCTTCTTTTTAGCTTTATAACACAGTCCAATATGTAATGAAACATAATATAACGAAAAAAACATTTATTGCGAATGGAATTTGAGAACAAAAAAATTTATTCAAACTCGTACACTTTGTACTCTTTGAAAAATGGTCTCCTAATTTCGGATAGGATGATGTCCTAATTTTAGATATCCGAAATTAGGCTACCATTTGGAAGCCCATGCTGAAACCTAATCTCTGGCCATGGGTAAAATGAAAAAAAAATAATAGCAGAAATAAACTTCCTAAGGAAAGTCTGAGTTAAGGAACTCAGTGGTCCAAACAAAACAAATCGCATATGTAGTCCTTGTTGCTGTTGGCGCAATCTGCATGGGCCTATCTGAAGCACTGAATACATTTTATCCACTTTCCGTCCCGATTATCTTCTGGAAAGAGACTTCCGCAAAACATACGCTCAGTATCCGCATTGTCCTCAGCATCCGTATCTGAATCATAATGCCAAAATGAGTTCTTAAAAATCTGAGTCACTACTTCCACTGACTATCTCTTCTACTTTATTTTTATTTGTCTTCTTTCTTTGTTTTCGAAATTCATCTCCTAACTTAGGTTTTTTCTTAGTTTTCAGAGATTTTTACGTTCTTGCTCAAGCAAACTTTCTTCTAGCTCATTTTTGTATGGGGTGCTGGTTATGACCCAACTGGACCCTTGGCGAGATTTTCTGCCTCGGTTGGAGATTGTGGTGGTTAAGGAGCATGATGGCATAGAACTAAAATCCGTTATTGTAAATATTGTACTATTACCAGGAGGCTGATTTTGCAGAACTTGTTTTGGAGATGTTTGCTGGAGTTGCTCTATCGGTGGTGGTGTTATTTCTCCTCTTACAGCTGGTAGTTCAGCCTCATGATTTTGTTCATTTTCTGGCGTTCTTTCCATTTGACGGTGAATTATAAAATCTGCTTCCGTGAAGATGTTCGTATTCATGGGAAATATGCCAGATTTTCGAAATCCATTCACAGAAATCGCAGCTGTTGCTGCTTTGAGATATGCAGGACACATTAGTTTGCATGTGTGAAAAGAACTTTTGTATCGGTCAGGATTCGTTCTCAACCAAATTTGAATTTGCTGTGAGTAGTATGTCTTGGTGACATAAAGATCAAATCCAGTGGTTGCATTTTGTGGGACGTATGAGGTGGTAGGTAGACAATGATTACGTGATTAGTCTGAGCCATATCAATCACTTCCAAGTTTCTGGTATGACTAAATGTCCGTCCAATATTAAGAGAACAGGATCACCTTCAGTTGGTTTCACATTTTTTATGAAATGTTGCATCCATTTTGAAATGAGATTGAATCCATCCTGATGGATGATATGCAGAAATTGAGCCAGGTGGTGTACCGTGCATTAGCTCAAGCTTCATATTTTTGCGTGGGAAAACAAATAATGGAGGCACAAAACCTCCAGCAGCATTCATGCACATGACAATCGGTATCAATGCTCCCTGTTCGGCTGCTGTTAATGCGCCAACCTGTTTTTTTCCTTTCAATGTTAAAATGCGTGTAAATTTTGATTGGAATGAAGTAATTCCGGTCTCATGAACATTGTAGACACTTGAAGGGTTGTGCTTTATTGTTTCCATAGTTGGCATCAAATGGTCAATGAACGGCGCAACCTTCTCTAGTGTAAAATCCTTGATTCTGCCTTTCGAAATCACCTGAGGTTTCCTTAGAGATAAATCTGGATGGCGATGCAGAAATTTCTGAAACCATTTTTTTCCGGCCTGTCTAGTTTTTTCTGGAAATGGATGTCTTAGTCCATTTTTCAATGCTAGCTGATAAGCACGTCTCATAATATCAACTCTGCCCAGACCATAAAATCGTTCAGTATAGGTTTTCTGCCTATTCTGATGTTACCTACTTGTTCTGGAGGAATGTTTCACTTAACGTAGTCTTCTAAGGTAGATTCTGGTACCGAAAATGTTTTGGAAGTCTTTAGATACCGCATGTCCTTCTTCCTCACAGTGTCAATTGCTTGTCGCATTTGGTTTGCATCCCATCTGTTATGCTTTGCACCCTTGCGAGGCATAGTGTCACTAATAGTAAGAAAAAAAATCGACTGAGGGTTTATATAAGCAATATACAGGTGCTTAATTTCGGATATCCGAAATTGGGAACCCTCAAGTATCGGAAATTAACAATTTTCACGTGTTAGGTTAGGTTTCTGGTAACATTCATAATTTGTGTTTATAGGTACCTAATTCCGACATGTGGATATGTTGAAATAGGTAGTAAACATAGGTATGGTGAATTTGGTAGCGAATATCCTACTTACTTACCACTGAAAACTGCAATCAAATAGCACACAAAATAAACTGTGAATCACATACAGATGTGTTTTTATTTTTTGGCCATCTGGCGAAAGCTTTTCAAAATATCGAATCATACAGAGGTGGTAACTATCGACTTCATAATAACGGAAACGTGTGGTTCAGCGTGAATTTCGAATAGTTTGGGAGAAACGTCACTATCCGAAATAAGGCACCTATCCGAAAATGGGCGACCTTCCTCTACTGTTTTTATCTTAATCTTTATCTTTAATCTTAATGATTAATGAAAATATGTGTTTGTTGTAAAAATGAATTATTGATAAAACGGAAGAAAATTATGTATGCACTGTTCTTTTTTTATCTCGTTACAACACATATTACCTCCAGCGTTTTTTCATGAGTGTTTAACATGTTGATAACATTTTAAACACTTATGAAAAAACGCTGGACGTAATATGAGTTGTAACGAGATCAAAAAACCACAGTGTAATTATAGATATATATTTGACCAGAAAATATCAAATATTTGGACTCGAACTCGACGGGTCCGACTGAGTTCTACCCGGACTCGACGGGTCCAAAAAGCCCGACTCTTTCCAAACCTTAGTCCTAGTACTCACATAGACCATTCCAGGGCACCTTAGATGATTTTGTAGATGTTACCTCTGCTGTAATAAATTGGCTATAACGACCGTATTATTGACTATTGTATGTTTTTTTTATATCCACTCGTTTTGATGTAATACAGAGTGTCTAGGAATACTCCGGCCACGTTTCCAACTATTAACACCAGCTGTCGCTATTTTTTACGATGTTTAGGTATTTAAATGTCAATTTCAAAATTAAATTCTGCTGTCAAACTGACATCAAAGCAGATATGAATACAAATCTCCAACAACGTATTGCTATTGTGAAATGGTTTTATCAAGCGCAAATGGGTCATTCTACCAGAATGGCGGTACAAATAGTGCAACATCGTTGGCGTCAAACTTATGCGAATCGACCACCACCAGCTCTCGTAGTAGCATAATTACAATTGTTGCTACACTTGCACTAATTTCAGTAGTCCACTTTGAGTTTTCGTTGCTGTCAGTATTTTAATTTAATTTTCTTTATTAAAGCGCCATCTCTTGACCGCCGCAAGAAAAGTGGCTGGGGTTTTCCTAGCCGCTCTGTATACACGGTTTTCAAAGTTAAGTCGGCACTATTGCTAACTTCGTTATTATTAGAGCTACAAAGTCAGTTAAATAAGCAATCTAGTAGTATTTTTTTGGCCAATTACGATGGTGAAAACGGAATCAAAATCGAACATCGCGTTCGCGAGTTATGTCATTGCCAGGGCCACTAGGAGCGTTTACAAGCGGGCTCAAGAATGCTTGGAGCAAGAGGGTGATGTTGATGAGCATCTAATTTGAGTTTTGTTTTTATAAGTTATTGTTTCACTTCATGAATATTCTTTTTAATTTCTATTTTATGATAAGGCAAAATTGCCACTAACACAGCCACCTTGACGAATTTGAAAAATCATCAATACCTTTGTCAATTTCCTATCGATTGTGAATATTGTATACTGAGTGTCCCATTTAAAAAAATTGAACTTTTTGATATAACTCGCGAACGCGATGTTCGATTTTGATTCCGTTTTTACCATCGTAATTGGCCAAAAAATACTACAAGTTTGCCTATTTAACTGACTTTGTAGCTCCAATAATAACGAAGTTAGCAATAGTGCCGACTTAACTTTGAAAACCGTGTATACTGATATGGTCTTAAAATGGCAAAGATTTTAAATAAATTATAATTAACACGCAAATTAATGATAATGCAAATAACAAGGATATTGAATAGAGTAGTACTGTTTCATCATTAAAAATTCTATTTCATACAATGATATCGACAGTTTCTTCAGCAAATTTGACTGTCCATTACTGAAACAAAGATCAGGCAGAAAGAATCATAGTTATTAATTCATTTACATGTGAAATTGTAAACGATAGCAGCTAATTGTTCATTTGTTGACTGCAAATGTAACTCAATTTGGTTGTTGGCAATAATTTTGAACTAAGTTGTTAATATTAGTCAGTTTGTATCTACGAAAGTAAGTATTATTAGAAAGGATAAAACAAGTTTGTTTCTTACATATTTGTTGTATAAAAGGGTTATTGTAGCACAATGATGCATAATAATTGGAGACAGGCACAATTTGAGAACAAGCTAACCTAAAATATGACGTGTGTAGCTAAATCTCACAATGGTTGAAAAGTAGGAATCTGTAATTTTGTTTATATTTGATTTCCAAGGTTTTTGAGAATATAAGAAAATAACAATAATTGTGTGTGTAAAATTTGGAATTAAAAATCACTCCAGCTTTAAAATCAAGCTAAAAGTATAAAAATTCAATTAGGGGAGGGTAGTACACAATGAGACAAAATTTGTTTTTGTGTAACAGAAATTTCATTTTTAAATATAAATGAAATTTAACACGTTGACTGCTCATGACGCGGATCCGCGGTGGAGTGAAGTTATAGGGAATGTTTGAGATGTGCTCATCACGTGTAGCCGCTCCTTATGATATTACTCGAGCGATGCGGATCCACGTCATGAGTAGTCAACGTGTTAAACACTGCATTATCTTCCTTAAAGTTTTGCATACAAAATGTATATATGTATTTACTTCGACACGAAGTGTACGAAGTATTGAAATTCCCTCATATCGAAAACCACTCTGAGTCAAATATCTCTAAAATTCGAGCCAACCGACTAATGAACCCACTATATCAAATCTTCGTCTCGGCGGTGCGGATCTTTTGGTGAAGATCCCAGCCCACAAGATCAATCCCCCGTATTGGGGGGTGCCTAAACGTGCTGTGCGGGGGATGTATGTTCGTATGTGTACACGATTCCGGTCGCCAGGAACCTTCCTGAAGTCTTGGATCGTTTTCATGCGATAGGTCCTCCGAAAATGAAGGCAACATCAACTTTTGAGCTATGGTCGTCAGCAAAAAAAAATTTTTTTTTAAATAAATAACTGGTTCATAGCATTTCATTGTATTAGCGAAACGGAGTGATGCTGAGTATCGAAGTATTTTTGGAAAGCACGGAAGGGCGCTTTTCTTGGGTGGGGGGTACCGTATATTTTGTATTACATTAACATATAAAAAAAATAATTGTGAAAAAAACAATATTTTTTGTCTCATTGTGTACCATAGTAGTCCACAATGAGACAATTATTTAAATTTGGTGCTCATCGAACATCTAAGTTACCAAAGTTAACAGCAAACTTATAATAACTTGCAAGTCTTTTATTAGTCATATTTGATGGTTTGGGTAATACCCTGAAAATGTCACGTTCAGATATTGAAGCAATATCCGGAAAACGGTAACTACTCGCTATTTTATTACTTTTACGAAGAAAGGACACTTTATAGTCATCAACACCAGAATAGTTAATAATGTGAGCAATATAAAACATTTTCTTCGGAAATTTTATAAGAACCAAGTCATTAACACGGTCTCATTGTGTACTACATGGTTTGTCTCGATGTGTACCAGTGACAACAATTTTTGAGAACTGCAAACTATCTTTGATAATAAGTTATTTTTACAAATATGAGGTAGGTGTATGCTACACCAAGTCAAGTCTACAAATGTGACATACACAAAAAAGAGACCGATTAGATCAGCTATTTAAAAGCTATAGCAAATCAAAAAATACATTTAACGTAACTACATACCTCCTAGAATAATCTTTTATTGATAGAATACTACTCGTATAGCAGTATGTTAATCAGTGGTAAATGACGTTTTAAGCAGCCATATTTCATAGTCACTAGTAATATGTTATTTGTCGTCACCGTAAAGTAGCAAATTCAAATTTATTTAGCTTGTTTCATTGTTACATACGTCTTGTACCACCCTCCCTATATTAAAAATAAATGCTGGTATGTGCCCAGAAAAAATGTTTTGTATAAAATAAATGTGGTCATAATAAGAAATTTGAAGTAAGAAATATGAAGATATTGGTGGTATGCGTGTAGCATAAGTAGCAGACATTGCTGACGACAGTGCAAAGCAGCCCATGCAGTAGATGCAAGTCCAGTGTGTCAATGAAGGTAAATTGAGCTCGAAGATAGAACAGTCAGAAGGTAAGTGAAAATAAAGATAATATTACAAATACCAGATCTGAGTGAAAATATAAAACATTTAAATGAACAAAACTGCTAACAACAATTTTAAAATTGAAGAAAGTAAATTATAAATAAATTAAATACGAGCAAAGTTAACAGTATTTAAGCAAAACGTTTATGATAATTTAACAATAAACATTAAAATAAACTGCATGTAGACATACTGTATTAATTATCTAAATTCAATTTAATACTAAATTTACTAACGACAATTTGATTAAACCTATAGATTTTCAAAAATACAAATTTATAATCAATAAATGCTAATTGCCTCATATTTAAAGTGTTATGTGTTTTATTTGTGTATGTTCTAATTAAATTTGTACAGTAACCCAACGAGATTGAGAGTCGAACAATTGATTTTGCTTTAAACGCGTTCTAGCTGAGGACCAATAAAGATAAGATAGAATATAACGTGATAAAACTCTGAGAGTAAATTACTCAATTCAATTAAATTAAACTAAAATCGTAAAGGACCGTAGCAATATGTATCATTGCTTTCACAGAAAACTAAGACTGGAACTATCAAGATACCATAATTTTTAAAAATTTTGCTTGCAAAATTGTGGCTTGTTTTCTTCTACCTGTTTCAGTATCGCTAGTCTTTCTTAGCAAATAAGACCGTGTTCTTAACAATGAGCTCACTCGCAATTGCCATTAGGTTTACCCCAACTCTCAATCTGGTTCAAATGATGGTTTTTGGAGCTTCATTTAAAGATGCCATCTTAACTTGACAGTTTTATGTGGCAGGAGTTTGTTTGAATTTGTTATTACTTATTACAGGTCAATTAAATCTGCAAAATATATAATAATTTAATTTTGAAAAAATTGCAAAGTATTAGTAATTTTAAAGCGTGAGTTGATCACGATCACCTAACCTGTAAAGAGTGCCAATTTGCAAAGGTGAAAACTAATTGTATTAGGTACCAAAACAGATCGATATATCATTGAACTTCAGACCATAAAAATCATCGCTGTGTACAATGGTTTCTCTTCTAAAATTATCGATAATTTGATTAGGAAACAAAAAACAAAATTGCACTTTCGAAATTCCACAACTCCCGTCAGTCTTAGAAGTGAAGAACTCAAGTACATATAAATTCCATTTGACCCGGCTCCAAAGGGCCTAGAAAACATTTTTAAAGAATTGGGCCATAATGTTGTGTATGGTTCAAACAACAATATTAGAAATTTTTTGGGAAATTGGAAAGACAAACTAAGGACTTTAGAGAGATCTGGAATTTACGAAATTAAATGTTCCCATTGTGATTCTAAATATATTGGGCAAACACTTCGTAGTTTTGGTAGCAGGTTTAAAGAGGATTTAGCTCATTTTAGATTCAACAGATTTGAAAAATCGAGTATCGCTCAACATATTTACGAAACGGGCCATAGTATAAATAAGGACGACCTAAAAATTGTAAACGCTTTAACTTCAACAAAGCAACTAAATTCTTTTGAAAGCTTGGTCATTTTTAAGAACCGATATAATAAACTTTAGAAGAAAGATGCCGGACCAATACCGTCTTCAGTCTTATATGATTTGTTGAAGTTAAATTGACCGTCGGCCAAGTTCATTTGCCCTCGGCCACGCCTCTGGGTCAGACAGTATAAATAGATGTAAAATGCTCGCACTCGCTACCGAGCTCCGTGGCTCCATGCGTAGCATGTCCACTTAGCATTCGGGAGGTCGTGGGTTCGATTCCTGCGGCCGCCTGCCTTGATTCAGGTTTTTAGGTGGTTTTCCTGAGTCAACAGAGTACCTTCTCTGAGGTGAATGGCGGGGCAGTATTTCTCCACCTTTCCTGACCTTTCTTCCAGTCTCCACCCCTCCTTTCTCTCACCCATCCCGAGTTTCCCGTTCTTGGCTGAAGAGGGACGGAAGGTCCCTATAGCAGCCCGCCCCCAGTTGAGGGAATTGAAATAACCTTTACCTTTGTTTTTTTTTTCGCGCTCGCTCACTTCCATTTGTGATTTGGCCACGATTAGATCGCTTGCCTTTTTCGCTGTGTAAGTTTTCTTAGCTACCGAGGATGACAGCGTGACTGTCGAAATACGTATTTAGCAGTTGTTAAATATATGTGTGGTGAAGGGTTTTAGCGAATTTGTGATACTTTCTATGGCGTTTCCTGCTATTGTTATTTCTCTGGTATCTGAGGGATTAATTTTTAAAATCTTTGTTTTTTCTGTATTAATTTCTAGTCCAACTGTTTCACCTTCCAACTTCAATAAATTTAGTCTTTCCTGTATATGGTTTATTTTTTCAGTAATTAGGCAAACGTCATCAGCATATTCTAGGTCCTCTAGCTTTTGATCAAATCTCCACTGTAATCCTCTTCTATTATCGGTCGTTTGTTTCATTACCCAGTCCATCATTACAAGAAACAGTAGTGGCGACAAAATGCAACCTTGTCTAACTCCATTTTCAATTTTTATTTTTTCCGAAACTGTCCCATTGCAGAATACGTGCATTGTAGTTTTCATAGAAGATTTTAATTAAAAAAAGGGGTAGACCGTAATTTCTGAGTATAATCCACATTTTAGATCTGTCAACTTTGTCGAAAGCTTTCTTAAAGTTTATAAAACCCATATTTACTTGCTTTTGCCATTCGTTTGCTTCTTCCAATATTTTCCTCAATGTGGCTATATGGTGTACACAGGATCTTCTAGGTCTAAATCCTGCCTGATTTTGTCTGCGTAAACTATCCACCTCCCCTTTAATTCTTTCTAACAATATTCTTGTGAAAATTTTACTCGTAGTATTTAGTATGGTAACAGCTCGCCAATTGTCACATACTCTCCTATCGCTTTTCTTTGGTAATTTTATAATTAATCCTTCCGACCATATCTTATTAAATAAACAGTGTAAAACTTTAATGGTGTGTCTTGCTCCCACTTTCAGTAGCTCCCCTGATATATTATCCAATGCCGCCTTAAAATTTTTCAGTTTTTGGACTGCTAACTCGATTTCTGTTTCTGATATTTCATTCTTGTTTAATAAAGACGCTAAGAATATTTGGCAACTTACCAAAATGTCTCTTAATTATGACCAAAATAACGCGAAACCTCCATGTGTTATCACACCAGATAAATTTAACGAGTTCTTTATAGATATCGGGCAAAACGTTGCCAATAAAATTAATATCAATGAAAATGAACAGAATAAAATGTCGAAAAACATAACTCCTACTAATAATACTTTTTTTCTTACAGCTACCACCCCCGATGAGGTAATCAAAAATATTAAAAAATTGAAGGATAGAAAAGTGCCTGGGGATGATGGGATTTCTTCAGAATTGTTAAAAAATATTGTGGATAGTGTCTCCCTTCCCCTTTGCCAACTATTCAATGTGTGCTTTTCACAAAGTTATTTTCCAAATTGTTGAAAAAATCCATAATAACACCGATTCCAAAAAGTAGTTCATTTGATGATGTAAATAATTATCGTCCTATTTCATTGATATCTAACTTTGCCAAAATATTTGAAAGAATAATTAAAGATAGACTTTTATCTTTTCTTCCAGTAAATAATATTTTATCTATGAAACAGTTTTGCTTTACTGAGAACAAGAGCACTAATGACGTCATAGCACTTTTAACTAATTATATTTATTCGGCTCTTGATAACGCAATACCCTGTTCAGCCATATTCTTAGACTTAAAAAAAAGCCTTTGACACTGTAAACCATAATTTATTACTACAGAAACTTGAAATCATTGGTATCAGGGGTCATGTTCATAATTTATTTCAAACTTATCTTTTAGACAGAATACAACCTGTAGTAATCAATAACATAAAAAGTAACGAAGCAGTGGTTAAATGTGGTGTACCTTAGGGAAAAGTACTTGGTCCTTTATTTTTTTAATTTACATCAATGACCTATTAAATTTAAAGTTAAATGGTAAACTTATATCATACGCTGATGACACGGTATTGTTCCTTGAGGGATCTTACTAGTGCCAAGTAAAGGAAGTTGCTGAACAGGATTTGATAAGTATCAAAACCTGGCTGGATGCTAATATTTTGACACTAAACTATGAAAAACTACCTTAACATTCAGCATAAATAAAACCAAACAGAGTAATATCACTAAGCTAAAAATTCACCAAAGTAAGTGTAAACATGTAAACTGTAAGTGGGAAAATGTCCAGTCTTCTAGCACTGTCAAATATTTAGGAATAACAATAGATGAGTTTTTAAGGTGGGATGTTCACATTAACAACCTAGGAAGCAGATTACGATTTTTTTTAATATTTAAAAAACTACCTCTAAAAACTCTATATATTTTTTACTATGCTTTGGTAGAATATCTTCTTAGTGCTGTGTACTTTGCACTGGGAATGTAAATGAATAAACTGTAATTATAGCGTACTTGTGCCTTTATTCTACGACGGAAAACATGTGGGTCGCCGGTTACAATCTTACCGATCCCAACCCGCAACTCAAACTAACACTAGGCCCCACTTGTTGCTTACTAAACCGCTGGAGAAGACTAAGACGCCAACTACATATTGAAGCCCGCAACAACAAGCCATATATGACACTTAGTTAAGGTAGAATCAAAGAACAAATAACAAATTCAATCAATATCTCTTAATTAATAAAATTACAAGTAATAACTTCAAAAAACATGCTAAAATTTGGCTTACAAATTTGACAAACAAAGATTTACATTTTGTTACGATATCAAACTGGTTTTACGACACTCACGGATGAGTGAGAGCCGAATATTCAAACAAGTCCGTGAAACGTCCACACTTACCCTGGAAATCGCTACAAAACAGGCTAAAGGCCGCGGCTCAAGTACGCTCAGGTAGATGGGCGTGGTCTTAAAACGGTACACCATAGGGCAAGCGGGTCGGTATGTATAGGGTGTTGCAAAAGAAAAGGGCGCCACAAAGTCCAATCAGGGGGAACCCACGTTTAACCGAACCTTGAAGGTCAAGCGGGGTGTAATACGAGAACTCGGCCTCACGAACCTCGTCGCTGCAGCGGCAAGCGTCGCCAAACTTACCTGTGACGCTCCAACTCTCAGGCTTCGCCGTACATAAATCTTTATACAATAACCTTCACCTGAAAAGGGCATGCACAGATTCGTTGTAATTATAAGATCTTAGTTCAAATACTCGTCTATTGGTCTGACGCATGTAAACTGGGTGATACACAGGACTACAACGATTAAACTACACCTAAATCTAGAGCCCTAGCTGGGAGGCGCTTTATCTCTAATTATACATAAGTGGTCATAATACTTTTTAAATAAACAACAGGCCGTGGTAGGCCAGTTACGTGAGTCTAATTATCTAACAGGTCTTGATCGGCCAGTGACGTGAATCTCTAATTGACAAAGGCTAAGCCGCAAAGCGTTCGCGACGAAAATATTCAATTTAGGCCAGCACAAACAACAGGTGATTAATCATAAATGATAGCGGCCAAAGTACATTAAGTTAGCGACAACGGTATTCAAATTAGGCCAGCACAAACAACAGGTGATTAATTATAAATGCTACGGGCAAAATACATTAAGTTAGCGACAAAAATATTCAAATTAGGCCACCACAAACAACAGGTGATGAATTATAAATGCTAGCGGCTAAAATACATTAAGTTAGCGACAAAAATATTCAAGTTACATGCACACATGCTACCTTTTGTTGGGAACCTGTCAAGCGTGGGCGAGACGGCAGCTAACGGCGTGCCTACTGCAACAGACGCAGGAACGGAGGCGTGGGAGTCGGGGCGGCACTTGCGGAAGATCCACTAATGGGGCGAAGACTGAATCATGTCCCCTTACGAGAGAAGAAAACGGCGGGGCCAAAAATTTGTTAAGCTTTGCGAGTTTGATCTCCTTTATGGAACAATGGGCCTAATTTCGGTCCTACGACACTGATGCAAATCTGACGGCCATCCGGGTACGCAAGCACCAACACACGCTCCATCAGCGAAACAGAAAGCCACCTCACGCTCTCACAGTCGGAATCGAACTCGTCGAGCAGAAACCCAAAGAAACTATGCTGAATCAGCACAAAAGGAATATCGGGCGCTTCCACGCCGAAGCATGAAGACGCCCACAAATACGCTATGTCGACTTTACTTTCTGGCGGCCCAGGCTGAACTGCCGCGAAGCGCTACAAACCACGTGAAGTTTACGTGTCAAAACGACTGTCTTGCGCGTACAGGTGTGACCAATCGGAGGCTAGAAACTTCGCCCGGTGACGACAGAGCCGTGACGGTGCGACAGAAATCGACTGATGTTCTTAAAATTCGTGAAAGGTTTCTCACTCGCTCTTACGGATTGTGTTTTTAAATAAGTAGAAACTGAGCGTTCTTGCATGCGATGAAATAACCAGCTGTACTCACAATGATCTAAAGATTTTGAATTGTTGTGCTTGATGCTAAACGCTGTAGCATTATGCGATGAACTATGACTACAAAGGACTCGAAATACAGGCGAACTCGCCAACTTTGTACCAAAACTATACGAAATGGTTATAAGTCGTTCACGATCTTTTTGGGTCAGGTGAGGCTATGAACATCTAGTAATTTTGTTGGCAGAATCTCTGTTGTAACTAAACTCCCTCATGGAAATTGACACTTTTTGTGTTAGGTTAGGTTGTTTTCAGTTTAAGGTTATATTTTCTGAATAGGTACATTGTTGCCAGATATTCTCTAGTCTCCACATCAACTCGCGTTCTTTTAGATTTGGTCTGTCCTTTTTAAATTGGAAGTAGCATCGTTTAATGGAAATTTTTTGTTGTAACAAAATTATTTTGGGCATTTTGACTTTTCCTTTGACGGAAATTAAAATTATTTTTACACATTTGATAAATCATTTATTTTCTTACGAATATTAAAATAATAAATCTGGCAATGTGGTGGCAAGAAAATGTCGAACAGACACTGACAGAAAAAAAATTGCATCCGCTACATCATCGAATTAGTTAGTCCAACATGAAAAGAAAAAATCATAGCCAACTCTGTCCCAAAAAGGTCGTGAACGGCTTATATGTAGCCATAGAAATTACAGAAAAATTAAAATGGCTAGACAATTTTATATATGTGCAAACCTGATGACAGTAGCAATAAGGATTCATCATTGCGATATTTAAATAACCTGCATTTTATTCCATTCATTATCTAGCCCCGCGACAATATTATTGCAAAAACAACACACAAATTGTTTTTCAGTTTTAGTGGTCTATATTTCCCAGTCATTTTCAATGCACCATTTTCTCAATTCAGTGGGGAATATATAACTTTATTATCTCTTGTCGAATAAATATACAAAAAAAAGTTATCAATATTCACACTACCTATCTGTTTATCTAAGATACTACATTTTATTTGCGATTAATAAATACATAGTATATTACTTTACAAGGGATGTAGGTAAGATTTACACTACCGAAGACCGTTTGATGCATGAGTGTGCGCAGCGAACGAGGCCAGCAATGTGCCAGGTAGTGTAAATCTTATCTACATCCTGTGTAAGTACATAATTTTTTTCACTGCCAATATTTCATTATGTAAAATAAATGGTAATAGCGTAAAATTATTAAATTTTCTAAATTATAGTAGCTTATGTCGGAGCTTGGGGCGTTGTTACAGTGCTGTAACGTTTTGTTTGACAGTTATAGACGCACTGTGAAAAATGCGTGAATACGATTGCGAGTGTTGTTTTGTGAGCTTTGTGTTTGTATTCTGATTAAAAATGGATAATAGTACGAGCGATAATGGTTTTCTTCATGTTAATCAAATGGCAAACATGGAATCTCGTCAGTTATAGTAAATGCGGGATGTAAGTAATTCACTTCTCTAGGGAAGTATTTACATTGTCATGGAAACTGTAACAATTTTTGTAAATGTTTCTTACATCGCTCAACTCAGACAGTGTAAGGATCACTTGCAAGGAAGGTAGTGAAAAAAAAGTTTAAAATGTAGAGTAGATAACAGAAGTCCCAACTCGTATGTTACAACCACAACCCATTATTGTGGAACCGCTGATCACATTTTCAAGCGAAGTTTTGTGGCCATCAGTCGGTTTATTATTTGTTGTTTTGTATTTTCAGCTATAATTTACCAAGGGCAGTGATAATCACCCGCAATAATTTTGACAAATAACAACCCGAAAGTGCTTGCCTAGAAATAACCCGAGGCGAAGCCGAGGGTTATTTCTTAAAGGCAACGCACTTGAGGGATGTTATTTGTCAAAATTATAAGGATTTATCACTGGCCGCGGTGAATTCGGAAAGATAAGTTCTTAAATAAATTAGCCATTTTCTGACAAATTAATTTGACACTTCATTATAATAATATTATGTTGGTGGCACTGTATGTCTACGTCAAATTTGAGGTTATCAGGTTAGCTTTTGCGTCAGTTTTGACACAGACTGACGGAAAAGCTAACCTGCTAACCTCGAACTTAACTTAGATTTACAGTGCTACCAACTTGCCATAAGATACTACTGAAATTTAATTAGGTAGTTTCCATAGTGATTGAAAATCACCCTAGGGTCGTTTTCACTTCAAGCGTGATCTGATTTGTCAAACTGACTCACGTGATTAAAAATAATCAAATTGGATTGGTCTGCAATATATGTAAGAACTTATCACCGTTATTTGTTAATGTTGATATTAAACATTTATGAAGTTTCAACCGTGATATATTTACCATTTGACAATCATTGGTGAGATAATCGTTATAGGAGTTTGTTTAAATAATTTCAGACCGTGCTTGCAGTATATCTGTAATATAACCTAAAATACGCAAAACTTCACCTTTACAGGCGGTGTCTGGTATGTATCACAATATAGTGTAGCTGCCGGCATATGCAACCTAGGGAAACGCCAATAATAAATCCTGATTAGTTTAATCTTTCCTTTAAATAATTTGTGCTGTGCAGTCATTCAGGGATGCTTTGTTATCGGTCACTCTGCGCGCATAAAATGCATTCATTTACATCGTTCTAGTCAAGTTGTTTATCGACATGGCTCAATCTTGACTATCAAGTATTATAATTCGTGGTTTGTTTTCGCTTACAATTTCATTTAATTTGAATTTGTAAAAAACTTCTTTATGTTGCGTATGCTGCGAGACACTAGAACAGTACAGTATTCGTAAATGTCTAATAATATTTCAGCAAGTAAATGACTGGCAAGCATGTAATATGAATATTCTCGCCTTCCAGAACCTTGACAAAACTTCAAGTGTAGCATCTGATGGAGTACGGGCAAGATGTCTTCTGATTCTGTAGATTTACGTCAAAGGCTTCAGGTATAAATTTAAACAATTGTCACTTGAACATGAGAAAGGATTGTTAGCAGTCAGAAAACACTTCTCTCAGTCAAAAATACATTAGAAATGTGCAGTAACTTTTGTGTTATATTGGTTTTCCTAATGTTGCTTATAAACTGGTTGATTGTAATTTTTAAAATAACTGATTGATTGCTTACAATCTTTAATAGTTAATTTACCTTTTCTATTGTTGGTAAATTATTACTGAATTTGACTAATTACTGATTCGATACTACACATACTTTGGGAAATGTTTTTTCCTCGAACCTAAATAAACTTGCATCTTATGGTAATATACTCTTTGCATGTGTATAATAATTGAAAGTTATTTAAAGCAGTATAATGTTTATCTTGCATTTTGAAAGTTAGGTTTCTACAAAATAATACTTAAGTAAAGATTTGATTTACTTCTGTAATAGCACTTGCTCTGAACAAGTTACTACAGTTTTGACCATGCATTAATATTTAAAATTACAAAGCACCTAAGATTACCAAGCAAGCAATTTCAAGAAGTTTCAAATGTGTTATTTGTTATTATTCTTTTGAAGGTATACGATCATTGCCCTAATACTATCCTATGGATTTATAAAAATGTTATCCGTGCTTGTTGACAGTTTTGTAACTTGTATAACACATTTAATTGGCCTTATGCAATATACTATTATTGATATTGCCTCATTAGTCATGTATTCAATTTCTACTTATTATAATACTAATTCCATGTACAAAATTAACTTTGTTCAACTTTCCTCAAACCTTAAGGGCATGTAGTATACTCTCACTAAATTTATAACAATCTTGGTTCCAATTAGTGATGGGCAAAATCGAATGAATTTAACAATCGAGCTATCCGAATGCGAGAGAATTTAACAATCGAATGAATCATTCGGAACAATCGGATACGAATGAATCATTCGGAAAAGGAATGAATATCTCGGATTCCGTCAAGGGCTGTGCGGTAGATGCGTACTGCATGTGCATTGTGCCTGCCGAATGCGGGCATTTAAAAAGGAGAATTATTTGCGCCACCGAAATAATTTTCAGCCGCAATCTGTGTTTTTTTTTCAGGTTTAAGCCGTTGAGCGTTATAAAAATATAAATGCGGCAATTCAAGTCTCCAGTTACGCCGTTACGGTTATTGTTAAATAACTCGATTAATAGTTTAGTCTTCAATTTTGTCATTTTACTTACTTACTTATGCCGACCTCTTCTACCGCCACGCAGTGTAGAGGTTTCAACGTCTATGAAATAAACTTCTTCCAGTTTTTGCGATCTTGTGCTAAATTCTTTGCTTCATTCCAGGTTTTACCCTTTTTCTTCACAGAGTTTTTGGTCTTCCCACTGGTTTTTTACCCGTCACTCCCGATTCACTAATAACTTTTGGTAGTCTGAATTCGTTCCTACGCCAGAGATGGCCCACCCATCGTAACTGTTTTGTTTCAATTTCTTTCATTAGCGAGTTTACTTTCAGATCATCTCGTATCGTATCATTTCGTATTCTGTCCTTTCGTGTTTTCCCTAAAATACATCGTAGGAAGCGCATTTCTGCTGTTTGTAGCCTAGATTTCTGTTTTAATGTGAGAGTCCATGATTCTGATCCATACGTTATTGTGGGTATAAACAAAGTTTTGTGCAGTGTTATTTTTGTATTTTTACTTAGTTCCCTTTTCTTCAATGCACATTTAATTAGTGGGTAATACAGCCCGGTAGCTTTCTTAATTCTGGTGTCTACTTCTTCATCAATATGCCCTTCTTCTTGTAGAACACAGCCCAGGTATTTGAAGCTTGTGACCTGTTCAACCGCTTCGTTATCGATTTGGATATTTATTTCCGTGTGCTTTTTTGCTATAACCATCACCTTAGTTTTACTCTTATTTATTTTTAAATTACATGTTTGTAGATGTTTAAGGATTACATTTAAATTGTGTTGTAGATCTATTCCATTCTCAGCCAATAGGATCATATCATCTGCGTAGGCAAGGATGTTGGTGTTTATGGGATGTAGGTTGTTTACTCCCCAGTAAAATTTCTTTAGTTCGGACTGCGCTACATGTTGTATATATACTATGTATTGCTTGTATTAGCTTCTGATTTACTTCTTTGTTCTCCAAAGCTTGCCATATTTTTTGTCTGTTCACTCTGTCGAAGGCCTGGAATAAATCTATGAAGCAAAGGTACAATTTTCTGTTTTTAGTTGTTAGTTATTTGGCGTATTGTAAAGATATGGTCCTGCGTCCCTCTGCCAGCCCTAAACCCAGCTTGTAGTTCTGCTATTTGTGTCTCCAAATTGTTAGCTAGTCTTTTCTGCAGTATGGCTTCGTACAGTTTTTCTGCTACACGTAACAGGGATATGGGTATGTAATTTGCGCATTCCTTTTTATCACCTTTCTTATGTATAGGGTGGATGAAAGCTATTTTCCAGTCTTCTGGGATTGCATTTTGTTTCCATACTAGATTCAAGAGTCGCAATAAAATGTCTTCGCCTTCTTTGCCCGTGTATTTAATCATTTCTGGTGCAATGCCATCGTGCCCACATGTTTTCCCTAATCTGAGCTTGTTTATGGCCATTTTTAATTCTTCTCCTGTTAATTCACAGTCATAATCGGGTTGAGTGTCGTTATTAACCGTTAGTTCAGTTTGGTTCGTCTCGCTTGGGAAATTTAGCGCTTAATTCAAGTGTTGTTTCCACCCTAACATGATTTCTGATTCTGTAGTTAGCAGATTACCATTTATATCTCTGATAAAATTAAGTGGACAGGTTTTTTCTTTCCTCAGATTTTTTAGGATTCGGTAAAACAGTTTCTGATTGTTTGTAGATTTTCCCTCCATTTTCTTACCGAATTCCTCCCAGCTTCTCACTTTGGCTTCTTTCACCAGATTCTTTACTCTGATTCTTTGCGCTTTGTATATGTTGTATTTTTCTTCAGTTTTGTTCTATACCTGCCATGAACGTTTTTTCTCCCTAATTTCGCTCTATATATTTCGCGTCCACCACGATGTTTGTTTATTACGTGTGTTGTTATCGCATTTACTAGCACCGCATGTTGATGTTGCAGTTGATATCAGCAGTAATTTCAATTTGTTTCACACTAGATTTACATTACCTTCTAGTATTCTCCAATCTGTACCTTTTATTTTTTCTGTCAGTAGCACCATATAATTAATTCGTGTTTTTTCTTGCCTCAGTTTATATCATTTTAATCTATATGTAATTTTGGTTATCGGTTGGACAGCGGGTTCATTTTGCTTAGGTAAGTAAAAGTCCAATGGTCTGATCCGATTTCTGCACCTCATTTCACCGCAACATTTTTTACTCTGTTCATGCACTGTTTCCTTACAAGAATGTAGTCAATTATTGAGTATTGTAGTTGTGAGGGTTGCGTACGGGTGTATTTATGAATGTCTTTCTTTTTAAACCATGTATTTGTGATCATTAGTCCATTATTAATACAGAATTCTAAGAGTCTTATACCATTGATATTAATTATGTCCTCACCAAATGTCCCTAAGTATTCTCTGTATCTTTTTGTAGGTTTCCCAACCCTTCCATTAAAATCTCCTATACTTGGGCCGCCGTACAGATAGAGTGGTGCAGGCAACCCAAATAACATATTACAAAGGTCACTTGATAATATTTTAATTATAATTACTAAAAGGATCGGAGATGCCCACTCTTATAATTAGAACTAATTTCAATAATTGTCATTAAATAACTTTTTGAGGTTATGATGCAAATAGAAATGTCGACCAACTTAAAAGTCAAGCCTGACATTTGTACATTTGTAATTGAAAATGTTTAGGCCTGTGGCGTGGCTCTTCGTAAATCTCATTATTAGCTGCGGCGTCGAAACCAAAACACGTTGCCGGTGATTTCGTTGAAGTTTCTAGCGTTTTTTCTTTGGAGTTCCTTTAATCAACCATTTACAAGGACTAAATTGTGCATCTTTACTGCTGTTTTCACAGTTACATATGTAAGTATAAAATAGGTATTGACGTGTAAAGTAGTCTCTTAAGGAAATTTTAATTATTCATAGAGCTGCCTGCATTATGGGTAACTGTAAGAAACTAATTCGTAGTCAAGGACGTGAAAGAATCTATAGCGACTATTGCAATTTTTCTCAGTCGTTTTGCAGTTAAGCGATTGTTAAAGGAGCCTAAAAAAGTGGCGGAAGAAAATTTACTTCTCCAAGAAAACAAATTACTAAACTCAGCCCCAGGTCATCTGTCGATCAATATAAAGAAGAAGTAATCCCAAGTGGGATCTATAACTTTGCCATAAAAAGAGACCTACAATGAAAAGTGTATTTCGGAAACTCTTTTATTAACGGGTGCAACTTGATAACATTGTTACTTTTTATAATTGTGAGTGATTGGGCATTGTATATTGTATATTCTAGGTTGTATATTATACAAGGTGTTTCAAAAATGTCTGCCAAAATTTCTAGGACGTATAGTATATCAAAAAATAAGTGTATTTTACTCTATAAAACTAATTCCGAAAATGCACTCCCAAGGAGCTACAGCCCCTAGAAGAAGACTCTCAAAAATAGTTTTTTAGCATTTTCTTCAAAACTGGTACTGGTAACTTAATGAAATTTGGCACAGGGGCGTAGTTTTTTATGAGAAATATTACTAATTTGTTACAATCTTTATATTTTATTCAGGGGCGTAACTTACAAGGGGGCTGGAACGGTTCAATTACCCTATCTTTTTTGTGGGTAGTTTTATCTAATACATTTATCAAAAATCGCAAAGCTTCATTTATCTTACATAAAAAAGGTATTCTTGTTAAAATGTTTTAAAGTTGACCGTTTTCGTGTAATTTGCAGTTGAATGTTAACGTGTTTTTCAAGCTTTGAAATTACTTGTCCAAAATGCCTTCGAAAATCTTTTGAGTAGGCCTAGATATGACTTAAACAAAACATTTTAACAAGAATGCCTTTTTTATGTAAGATAAATCAAGCTTTGAGAGTTTTGATAAATGTATTAGATAAAACCACGCACATAAAGGATAGGGTAATTGAACCATTTCAGCCCCCTTGTAAGTTACTCCCCTAAATAAAATATGAAGATTCTAACCAATTAGTAATATTTCTCATAAAAAACTACGCTCCTGTGCCAAATTTCATTAAGTTACCTGTAACAGTTTTGAAGAAAATGCTAAAAAACCATTTTTGAAAGTCTTCTAGGGGCTGTAGCTCCTTGGGAGTGCATTTTCGGAAATAGTTTTATAGAGTAAACTACACTTATTTTTTGATGTACTATACGTCCTAGAAATTTTGGCAGACATTTTTGAAACACCTTGTATATTGGATATCGCGTATGGTATATACTATATTGTATTTTGTATATTGTAGATTGCATTATTTGTATTTTTGTGTATTTTTGAGTATTTTTAATGTATTTGGTTTCTGTTATTTTGCTAGGTGGTAAGTAAGAGCAGGGGTCTCTTCTGCAGAGGTCATCTGCTTGCCATCTAATTTCCTATAAATGATTTATAATGGATTTCTCAAAAATTACTATTGTTTTATTTTTTGGAAATAAACTTTATTATTACTAAACTTGATTATTATTAGAAAAGCCAAATTTCGGACGAACTCCAAGTATTACACCAGCAAATTTAAGAGCTTTACTGATCTGGGCCAAATGATATGATTCTGGGCTCGTAGACATAACAATGACATGTTTGATTAGCCTGCAACGTCCTGCACTCCGCGCACCTGTACAGCCGAGGTGTTTAAAATTACGCCACGGACAAATTCATTTATAGACTGTTTGCAAACCTAATTTGC
The DNA here is from genome assembly GCA_940337035.1 of Agriotes lineatus. NCBI lineage: Eukaryota > Metazoa > Arthropoda > Insecta > Coleoptera > Elateridae > Agriotes > Agriotes lineatus. Next base: position 20,771 of record CALNHX010000605.1, on the reverse strand, counting down.
TAGAATTGAATTGCATCTTTTTGACACTGGATAGCACCACTTAGTAAGTAATTTTTATCATCGTCGAACCCGACTAAATCTCCACCTTAACAGTTTGTCATGATTGACAGTGTCAAAAGCTTTAGCAAGATCCAAAAAAATTGATACGCATGGTTCATTATTATCCATTGCACTACAGATTTGATCAGTCACATATCTAATAGCATCTTCGGTGCTTTTGCCCTCTTAAAACTCAAATGGAAGGGGATTTATAATATTGTGTTTCAGAAGAAGCTACATATTCTCATCTTAATAACCTTTTAAAATATTTTATCAAAGTTTGAAAGTAAAGAAATAAGTCTGTATTTTGTAGCCTCACCTGCAATCCCCTGATTTAACAACTGGAATCACTTCAGCTTTTTTAAAATGATTTGGAACAACACCCATTTTCCATGCAATTGTTAATAATGACCGTCAACGGCTTGACAAGGTATATTGCAGTGTGTTTAATAACTCAAATAGGAATATGATCAACGCCTCCGGACTTTTTACAATTCATTTTCTCAATAATTTCCGAAATTTCATTTTCATCAGTTGGTGTTAGAAAAATAGAGTCAGAATGGGAATGGTCAATATCTATGTCATTATCTATCGACGAATCAAATTTTTCAGCCATTTCAGGACCTATGTTGATGAAGAATTTATTAAAAAAGTTAGCAATTAAGGCATTATTCTCCAAGTATTTATTATCTTCATGTGACAACATTTTTGTAATAGGTTTTGTTGTAGATTTATTTCTATCTAGGGTTTCATTAAGAAAATTCCATATTGAGTGTATATTTGAATTATTTGTTTGTACTAAGTTATTGTAATAGATATTTATGCATTAAGGGAGATATGAATATGTTTTTTCCCTGAGGTTGACATGTGTTACAGACCGAGGGTAAAAAACATGAATATCTCCAGTGGGGCATACAATATTTTATTTACTAGCATATTAGTAACAATAGTATGAAATTTCAAAATGTCATAATGACATTTAAAATTAGAATATTTAAGTAACATCAAGGGTTGCCTCAATGTATGGTTGCTAAGACATGGCCTAACTTGCATGGTTACCAAGAGTTTGAGGGAGAAAAAATTTGACAGGTTCCTTGGGAGTTATGAGTAGCTTTTCATATTTTGTTTTTATGACGAAAATGTACAATATCACATTGCTAGTGTAGTGGAGCCATAAATCGCAATAACTCGTTGTCAACAGTTAGCGTAAGAATTCCAAAGAAAGGAAGCTCGTCTATAAAATAAACAGTGCCTGTCCGAAATGAATATTTGTGAAATGCAAGCAGTTAGCTTAAGTACCATTAGAAAACTTTCTAGCAAACGGATGCACGCAGTTAAAAAAGTGATTTGTGCGCGGAATTCAATGGAGAGAAATTATTCAACGTCCCTCGAACTAAAAGGGTTTCTTAAAATACACTTTCCTAAATCAGAAGCGAAAGTGAAGTCACAATACAAGACTGCAGCTGTAAAAATCTAGTGAGTTTCAAGTGTGTCATAAACTCATAAAACCCAACCGTTGCGTCCCAAGTGAAAGTGAACGCATCCTCCGTTTTGTGAATACAATACCATTGTTGTCACTAGAATAGAAAATCCTTTTTGTATATTGTGTAAATTATGTAACATGGGTATATAAACCAGAGCGATGGGGTTGAACAGGATCATTGCGTACTAGGTCTTAGCCCAACAACCACTCTGGTCGTCTGGCACATGTTGGGTCAGATTCCCACATGTTTAATATTAATCTCATACATACTGAAGCATTCATTTTGGGATGTTTCAGGAGCTAAGTGTCAGATCCACAAACGTTCACATGTATGCTGATTAAAAAGACCTATTCGATCCACACTTGTAATAGCATAGTAGCAAATCCGTGACCAGTTAATTTATGTCTGTAATCCGTTGCGTAAATAAAGAATATTAAAAGTGGTGGAGTTATTCGTGTGTGTAATTTCTAACAAACACCGTAACCAACCCACCTTATTGGTGACCCCAGACAAGAAACACAACGGGCACCAACATTATTGGTGACCCCTGATAACGAATATCAGCAGTGTTTTCGCCGGGTAAACCCACCTTATTGGTGACCCCGGACTAAGAACATCGTAAAACAAACAATCGCGAAAACAGCGTAAATTAAACTAAATTGGTGATTAAAAACTCGCGTTCGCGACCGGGTAATCGGTAAACAGTGAATTAAAATTAAGTGAAGTCCGCTACGACAATTCACGATGGAAACAGAAGGCAACATATCTGTCACTACCAACAGCGAATCAACAACCAGTTCAATCGACAGAACTAACATCAGAGTACCTCCATTTTGGCCAACAAAACCTGCACTGTGGTTCGTACAGCTAGAAGGACAGTTTGCCCTCAACAACATTACGCGAGATACCACTAAATATTATTACGTAAGTGCTAATCTAGACAATAAATATGCCCAAGAAGTCGAAGACATCCTCACCAACCCGCCACGTCAAGACATGTACGAGACGCTTAAACAGGCTCTAATTAAGCGCCTATCCACTTCTCGCGAGCAGAAGATAAAACAACTTCTAGAGCACGAGGAAATAGGCGATCGCACACCGTCCCAATTTTTGAGGCATCTCACGAATTTAGCAGACGGCGAGGTACCAGAGAACTTCATACGTACATTATGGATCGGGCGACTTCCAGATAGCATGCAGGCTATCCTGATGACGCAAGCAAGCAGCAATCTCCAAGCTGTGTCCACCTTGGCAGACAAAATTGCTGAAATCACCCCCAGGACGTTCCAGGTGGCAACCACTGTTTCTCGCGGCGATGACGAGAAAATCAATCAGCTGTGCAAGCAAGTAGCTGAATTATCCCAGCAAGTGTCACGAATGAGCCGTGAAAAACAGCCGCGAAGCAATAGCACACAACGGTACCGTTCCAGGTCGCAATCTTCGTCGCGAATCTGTTGGTACCACCGCCGATTTAAAGACAATGCAACGAAATGCACTCAACCGTGCCACTACCAAAAAAACGATCAGGGGAGTTCGTAAACGCGGCACATGACTCCTTGTCTAACAATCGCCGCCTTTTTCTAACGGACGTGTCAACTAAATGGCTTTTCCTGATTGACACAGGGGCGGATTTGTGTGTATTGCCGAGAACATTTATAAAGGGACCGCGTGCGCGTACCGAGTACGAACTTAGCGCGGTAAACAACTCGGTAATTAGTACATATGGACATATAGTGTTAAACTTAGATTTTAAGCTGAGGCGAACATTTTCGTGGAAATTTGTCGTCGCAGACATCGACAAGCCGATAATAGGCGCAGACTTTCTCAGCCACTTCGGTTTACTTGTTGATATTAGAAACAAGCGCCTAATAGACAATGTAACCCAGCTGAAAGCAATCGGTGTAGTGCGGGAGTGTGTATCGCCACAAATAAAAACAATTTCCGGCGACTCGGCTTTCCATAAGCTTCTAGCGAAGTTCCCGGACATCGCGCGTCCGTCAGTTCTGCCTAAGAAAATAAAACATGCCACTACACATCGAATAATTACGTCAGCTGGACCTCCTGTCACGTGCAGGCCTAGAAGACTCCCACCGGATAGGTTACACGCAGCCAAGAAAGAGTTCCAATTTATGCTCGATCAAGGCATAGCTCGCCCATCTAAGAGTAACTGGTCTGCAGCACTTCACCTGGCACCCAAGAAAGACAGTGGATGGCGACCCTGTGGGGATTATCGAGCACTAAATGCAAGAACTCTTCCTGACTGCTATCCTGTGCCACACATCGAGGATTTCGCACACAATCTTTTTGGTTGCAAGATCTTCTCAACAATCGATCTGGTAAGAGCCTTCAACCAAATCCCAGTCCACAGCGACGATATCTGCAAGACAGCAATTACAACTCCATTCGGAATGTACGAATTTCCATTTATGAGTTTTGGTTTAAAGAATGCTGCCCAGACGTTCCAGCGTTTTATAGATGAGGTTACCAGAGGACTCGACTTTTGCTACGCATTCATTGACGACCTACTGGTAGCTTCCACATCAGAGGAACAGCACCTGGAGCACCTCAGCCAACTCTTCAGCAGGCTCAGCGAGTATGGAGTACTGATCAACTCGGCAAAATGCAACCTTGGCAAGCCCAGCGTCAACTTCCTTGGGTACTCCATTTCACAAGAAGGAATTAAACCCCCAGAAGACCGCATCGAGGCTATAAAGCAAGTGCCCAAGCCCAAGACAATTAAAGAGCTGCGCCGTTTCTTAGGAATGCTGAACTTCTACAGAAGGTTCCTTCCTAACGCAGCAGAAGTCTTGACTCCGATGAATAAACACCTGCAAGGACCCAAAGTAAAGCCAAAAACGGAAATCCAATGGAACCCAGAGTCGGAAGAAGCTTTCTCACGCTCCAAAACAATACTAGCAACGCTACCCTCCTGGCGCATCCAGCACCTGCAGTTCCAACATCAGTCATGGTTGATGCATCTGATGTCGCCATGGGAGCTGTGCTACAACAGCATGTGGACGGAGCATGGCAGCCCTTAGCGTTTTCCTCCAAAAAGCTAAACGCTGCCCAGAAGAAATACAGCGCCTACGATCGAGAGCTACTGGCAGCTTATTCGGCTGTGAAGCGCTTCCGCTACTTTGTAGAAGGCCGAAAGTTCACGCTCTACACCGACCACAAGCCATTAATATACGCGTTTTAACAAAAGCCAGAACGCGCCTCGCCCAGACAATTCCGTCACCTGGACTTTATTGGACAGTTCACGACGGATATTCGTCATGTCGCTGGAAGCGACAACATTCCCGCGGATACATTATCACGTGTGTCTGTTGCAGGTTGTTCAGCAGCTTTTCCAGGCAGCCCAATTAACTACAAAGCGCTGGAAAAAGCGCAAGAATTGGATGCCGAGCTGAAGACATTCCTACACCCTGAGGCCGTGCTAGACTTGAAGAAGGTCTACTTCCCGGATCAGGATGCGGATGTCTACTGCGATTCGACTACGGGGACACTACGCCCTTTTGTCACGAAGCAGTTCCGACGCCCGGTGTTCGACGCCCTCCACAACCTCTCTCACTCCGGAATTCGAGCCACGACGCAGCTCGTCTCCTCCAGGTTTGTATGGCCTTCCATACGCAAGGACTGCAGCCTTTGGAGCAAGACGTGCATCCCATGTCAGCGTTCGAAGATCACCAGGCACGTAGCAGCACCAGTGGGAAACTTCTCCACGCCCTCCTCCAGGTTTGAGCACGTGCATCTCGACCTTGTTGGGCCACTTCCTTCATCGCTAGGCAATACGTACTGCCTGACATGCATCGATCGCTACTCCCGATGGCCTGAGGCCATACCAATCCCTGACATCACGGCTGAAACGGTGGCCAGAGCCTTCTTCAGTAGCTGGATAGCTAGATTTGGAGTGCCACTGCGGATCACAACGGACCGCGGCCGGCAGTTCACCTCCAATCTGTTCAAGGAATTAGCCAACCTTTTGGGATCGCAACACATGCACATGACAGCATACCATCCGGCAGCTAACGGCATGATAGAACGATTTCACCGCCAGCTAAAAGCCGCAATCGAGTGCCACACAGACACCAGGTGGACAGAACGCCTGCCAGCAGTTCTCCTGGGCATTCGCACAGCCATTAAGGAAGACCTCAACGCTACCTCAGCCGAGATGGTCTACGGCGAGAACATTCGACTACCAGGGGAATTTTTTACTGCTACGAAAGACGTACATGCAGCCGATTTCGTAAACCAGCTTAGAGAGCATTTTGACAAGGTACGCCCGACTGCAGCTCAGCATCATGGCCAGCGCAAAGCATTCGTCTTCAAAGATCTCGCGACTTCCACACATGTGTTCGTGAGAAACGATGCCACGCGCAAGCCGCTGCAAGCTGCTTACAATGGCCCATTCCCGGTGATCTCTAAAGCAGAAAAGACCTTCAGCGTCGAAATCCGCGGCAAGCCAGTGACGGTTACGATAGATAGGCTCAAACCCGCATATCTTGCAGCTGAGCCCAATCAGGAACAAGCTGCAACCAGCACCGCGGCGCACAAAGACGCCGATACAAACAAGCAGACGACAACCACCAGAAGTGGACGGCGAGTACATTTCCCGGATTACTTCCGGGCAGCATAATCTCGTGGCTTAACCACTGGTAAGGGGGTCATGTAGTGGAGCCATAAATCGCAATAACTCGTTGTCAACAGTTAGCGTAAGAATTCCAAAGAAAGGAAGCTCGTCTATAAAATAAACAGTGCCTGTCCGAAATGAATATTTGTGAAATGCAAGCAGTTAGCTTAAGTACCATTAGAAAACTTTCTAGCAAACGGATGCACGCAGTTAAAAAAGTGATTTGTGCGCGGAATTCAATGGAGAGAAATTATTCAACGTCCCTCGAACTAAAAGGGTTTCTTAAAATACACTTTCCTAAATCAGAAGCGAAAGTGAAGTCACAATACAAGACTGCAGCTGTAAAAATCTAGTGAGTTTCAAGTGTGTCATAAACTCATAAAACCCAACCGTTGCGTCCCAAGTGAAAGTGAACGCATCCTCCGTTTTGTGAATACAATACCATTGTTGTCACTAGAATAGAAAATCCTTTTTGTATATTGTGTAAATTATGTAACATGGGTATATAAACCAGAGCGATGGGGTTGAACAGGATCATTGCGTACTAGGTCTTAGCCCAACAACCACTCTGGTCGTCTGGCACATGTTGGGTCAGATTCCCACATGTTTAATATTAATCTCATACATACTGAAGCATTCATTTTGGGATGTTTCAGGAGCTAAGTGTCAGATCCACAAACGTTCACATGTATGCTGATTAAAAAGACCTATTCGATCCACACTTGTAATAGCATAGTAGCAAATCCGTGACCAGTTAATTTATGTCTGTAATCCGTTGCGTAAATAAAGAATATTAAAAGTGGTGGAGTTATTCGTGTGTGTAATTTCTAACAAACACCGTAACCAACCCACCTTACTAGTAAATAATAGTTTTCTTTGGCTGCTCTCAATAAAATGTTTAACATGCTTTTATACCTAAAATAATTGTTCGCAATTGTAAGATTATTTGGGCTAGCTTCATTTTTTTATATAATTTGTTTTTAACTCTACAAGATTTAATAAGGCATTTAGTTATCTAATTTTTTCTAGGTTTGTTTTTACCTTTAATTTCAAGTAATTGTTTACATTGACTAACCGCATCTTCCAATACATATATCAATTTAGTAACAGCTAAATTTACGTTATTTGCATCATAGACCATACTCCAATCTATGTTACTGATTTTATCCAACAACTTATTATAATTTATTTTGTATTTATATGATATGTCATCAACTGTGTTTGCAATTATTCTATTTATATGGAGCATTGTGGCGTAGTGATCAGTAAGATCCAGATCACATACAAACGAAGTAGTTTCAACATTTACAGATGTTTTGCCAAAAATATGATCAGTAGAACTGGATGAACTCCCAGAGACTCTAGTTGGAATATTTATAAATGATTTATATCCAAATTCATACAAATTATTTAAATAATGACTAGTATTTATGTTTTCTTTCAGAATATTAATATTCATATCTCCTATAATATAATGATTTTTCAAATTAGCATGATTTTGGATATGTTCATAGAGAGATTTGTGCCCATAACCATTACATTTAAAACAGCGGTTTACATTTAAGTCTTCATACACACGACAACTCTGCTACCCTATAAAAATAGATTTTGTCAGCATAACTTTCCTATATAATTCGGGTTTGAGTTCAACATAGATAGTCCTTGTGTTTTTCGTTTTAATATATTGTACATGTAAAACCTTAACATCATCAACATCACAATCAACAAAATTCTGATTTTTCAAAGTTAACTCAGCACTATTTTTGTTGAAAGTATCTTCAACCCCTACAATTTTGATTCTTGGGTTTCTCAACTTACTCGATCACAATTTTTCAAAAGAGACCTAAGCTCTTGTTTAATTAATTCAAATTTTGTAGCATCATTACATTTAATGAATAGAGTTCCATCCTCTATTTCCCTAATCGAATTTACTGCAATTTTCTTATCATTCCCGAATGCTCCGTCAACGCTGCTAGACGCATTCTTGCTAGCTCCGCTGCATCGTCTTTATTTAAAGTTGTGTGGTTTTCTAATAATTGTTCAAAATGTCGTTGGGTTTGCGAAGTGGTAAAGGTGACAAAGGCGATGACGATATGGTACAAAGGATTGTTGAGAAAATTCTGACCTCGAAGACAACAATGGACTTAATAACGAGAGCCATAACTGAAAGTGTAAAAGAACAACTCAGTGAGTCAATAAAAAACTTGGAAACGAAGGTGTCCTGCCTGGAAAAGCAAGTAGACACGCTCAACGATAAACTTCGAGACAGATGTGATGAACTGGAACAGTACTCACGGTTGAATAATCTGCGGCTTTTTGGCGTAAACGAAACCCCTGGCGAAAATACCGACAATGTCATTATTCAGATATGTAAGAACAAACTGAATATTGTTATATCTGAAAATGACATCGACTGCAGCCACCGTTTAAAGGGTCGTGAGGATGGAATACGTCCCATAATCGTAAAATTCAAGAGCCGCAATACTCGCACTTTAATTTTCAACTCCAAAAAGAAATTAAAGGGGTCGAAAATTGTTATACGGGAGGACCTTACTTGGAGAAGGGCGTCACTTCTTAAAGAAGCCGCAAAAAGGTTTGGTGCATCTAAAGTTTGGACTTCTCAAGGTAAAATTTTCGTAAAACACGGCAACAAACTTTCTAAAATGTGTACTTTTGAAGACCTAAATAAAATACAATCATAATCTTTCGCAGCTACGCTGGCCAGTCCTGACTGATTGTATTATCATTGAATTAAATAGCAATAATTGTATTTACGGAATTTCTTGTATTTATTAGCGTAAGTTGTTTATAAACATTATTTGTTTTGCGTACCCAGTTTATTACTAAGTGTCTTATGTTTTTGTTTATTTTTTAGATGAATGGGTAGCACACTTAAGGCAGCACATCTCAACATCCGATCCCTAGTTCCAAAAATTTCTCATTTGAAAGATGTTATATTTGAAAAAAATTTAGATATAATTGCAATTAGCGAAACTTGGTTGTCATCTCTTGTACCTAACGACTTGATCTCGATTAATGGTTACAAAATTATACGTAAAGATAGGCCCTTAAGAGGAGGTGGTGTATGTATTTACTTTCGTGATACATTTAAGTATGAAATTTTCCCCACGAATGATTTAATTGAGCAGTTATGGGTGAGTTTAATATTTAACAATAATAAAGTCGTATGTGGAGTAGCTTACAAACCACCATGTACTGATTATAAATCATTCTGTGATTCTATTGAAATTTCTATTTCAGAAGCTGCAATGGTAGCAGATAATTTAATTTGTATGGGTGACATTAACATTGATTTGCTCAAAATTGACAATACTTCCAGTATATATTTCAATGACATGTTAGAATCCACTGGAATGGCTCAGATAATAGATGAACCTACACGAGTAACTGTAAATTCTTCTTCGTTGATAGATATTATCGTGGTTTCTAATGTAACTTGTATTGATAAGAAGGGCGTTTGTGAATTAGATTTGTCTGACCACGGGCTTGTGTTTTGTCATATCAATATTTCTAAACCAATAGCAGGGTTTGTTCTCAAGACGGTACGTAGTTTTGGACAAATTGATTATGATGCATTTTATAATGATCTGGCTCAGATTCCATTTCAACAAATTTTCTACTTTAACAATATAGATGAAAAGCTGCTATTTTTTAATAAGAACTTAATTCAACTATTTAATAAACATGCACCATACAGAACTGTTAAAATTTCAAAAAAGAAGGCACCATGGATTACAGATAATATCTAATTGTTAATTTCTTTGAGGAACAAAGCCAAGCAACGCTTCAGAAAAACCAAACTGCCAGCTCACTGGGATTATTATAAATCCCTGAGAAATTTTACTACCCTCGCAATCAGAAATGAGAAAAAAGCTCATTTCAACTACAATATTAGAAAATGCTCATCTAAAGTTATGTGGAATGAAATTAAAGCTCTTAATGTAACTAAAAATGATAAAACGTGCTCTCTACCAGCCTCATTATTAAACGCTAATGCAATTAACGATTTCTTCTTGGATAGTATACCTGCTTTAGTTGAAGATGCAAATTTAATTAATTTTTATTCAAATTCAAAAATTGCCAGTTTAAAATCAGACTTGTCTTTCCAAACGGTTGAAATGGATGTAGTTTATTCTCATCTAAAAAAAATAAAATCAAATTCTACTGGTTCTGATCAGTTAAATATCAATATGTTAAATCTTTGTTGTCCATTAATTTTGCCCTATATCACCCACATCATTAATACCGCAATAGTTGAACATACCTTTCCAAGTACCTGGAAAAGAGCCATCGTCGTTCCTATTCCCAAAAAATGTGATCCTAGTGAATATAGTGACTTGCGGCCTATCAGCATTCTGCCCACATTATCAAAAATCTTAGAAAAAATTATCAATTCTCAACTAATTACTCATTTAACTAAAAACAGTATACTTCCCGACACACAGTCAGGTTTTAGGCAGGGACACAGCTGTGCAACCGCTCTACTTAATGTCACGGATGATATCATTGCAGCTGCCGATCGTGGAGAGATTAGTGTATTAGTCTTGCTAGATTATAGTAAGGCTTTTGACACCATCTCTCATTCTGTACTACTTGCAATTTTGCATTATATTGGCCTGAGTGACAACTCTGTTAATTTTCTGTCAACTTATCTTAGAAATAGATCACAAGCCGTAGAGTTATGTAATTCATCGTCTCATATTAGGCCCGTAATCAGTGGCGTACCACAGGGTTCCATTTTAGGACCATTATTATTTACAATTTATACGTCTACCTTACACAAACGGCTCAAAACATGTAAAACTCAAATGTATGCAGACGATACACAATTGTACCATTCATTTCCTCCAAATAATTCTATTCAAGCTGTCAGTGATATCAACGTAGACTTACAAACGCTTTTTGAAGATTCCTATAAACACTGTCTTACTCTTAATCCATTAAAATCTAATATCTTGTTGTTTGGGAACAGGAACGAAATCATTGCTCTAAAGGGTTTTGCGAAATTTACTATAAATGGTGTTGACGTACCTGTAACTGATAGTGCCAAAAACCTTGGTGTCATACTAGATGAAAGCTTTAGATTTCGTCAACATATATCTAATAATATCCGCCGAGCTTACATGAATTTAAAGCTTCTTTACCCCCACAGAGGCTATTTAAGTAGTAGCACTAAAGCTATGTTATGCGAATCGCTAGTTCTATCCCATTTCTCCTATTGCTCTTCTGTGTATGGACCATGCCTTGATCGGGATAATTTGAGTCGTATTCAGCGTGTCCAAAACTCCTGCCTGCGTTACATCTTCGGTATAAGGAAATATCAACGTATATCTCATAAGTTATCTGAGCTAAAGTGGCTTAATATGAATAATAGGCTTAAACTACAAATAGCATGTCATTATCATAAAATCATAATAAATAAAAATCCAACATTTATTTAAGAAAATAGTTTTCCGCTATGATATTCACAACTTAAACCTACGTAATATAGATCTTACCATAACACCACCTCTTCATAGGACAGCCTTTTTTCAGAGATCATTTCGATACAATATTTCTAAAAGTTACAACGCATTGCCTAATAATATAAAACACCTAAACATAATGTCATTTAAGCGACATCTATTTTTGGCGCTTCTGAAGGAACAGGGATAGAAACGCTTATAATTTAGATCTGCTGCTCTTAATTATATATAGTTATTTCTGTTTTTTCGTCGTAGTGAAGGTTCATTCGGGGCATCATTTTTTAGTTTTAATAATTTTTTGTCGTACATTGTTACTATTTTTTATAAATAAACAACTGTCTCATGGAGGCCCACTCATGGGTCACAATGAGACATGGTGCGGTGTTTAAAAGAAATATATGTAGAACATAGTTAGACAAAAGCTAGAAAGTTCCCAATTTACCATTAGTTTAAAAAAGATATGTTGAACATGTGGTAAAAAAATTTAAGTGTATATCTCAGTAAAAAAAAAATTTAAAAATATTTTTGTAAATTTTGTCCCAACGTGGCCCACCTGACCCTAATTAAATCATTATTATCTATACGAGAGTTACCATTACAAGGATTTAGAAAAAAGTATTAATCTCGTTTACGTTTTGTAAGTTAAGTGGCAATTCGTGTTTTTTATCTCTATTTACAATATCCAATTTCCGAAGCACTTTCCAAATTACCTGAGGTTTATTATTTTTATAAATTTGATTTTACAGATTTTTTTTCTTGCAATTGCACCAGTGACAAGATTTCTCAGAGATCTGTAGCTGTCCCAATGTACTGGATTTTGAGCTTTTTTTAATTTACCCAGAGCTTTGTGTCGCAATTTCATTATAAATTTCATGTTATCTGTAATGTTTACTCGTTTTGGATATTTTACATTTTTTAAGGGGTGCTTGTTTATTAAAAATATAATATATACAGTAGAACTCGCTTTTAACGATCACGGTTACAGCGAATTCACGTTTATAACGAATAATTTTGAAGGTATATTTGAATTACATTTGATTTAATGCATGTATTTCATGTTTATTACGAATTCGTTTCACGGGAATAACGAACCAAAATTTAAGAATTTATTCTTAGGACTGGTCCTTTTCATCTCGTAATAAAATGTAACTGAAAGATATTATTTTGTTGTGACAATGTTATAATAACTAAGGTTTTCTAGGAAAATAGTGGTCAGTTAAATTTCATAGTAGGTCGCTTTCTCTAGCTCTCTCTAGCACTCTGTAGAATTACTACATCGTACGTACCGAAGTAAGGGCCAGCTAGTGAGCATTATAAGCAACTCTGTTTCTCTTAGAATCCAGCGGCGCCCTGTAGGATCCAGTTCTTGGAAAAGTGATAATCAGTTTCGCCCGATGTTATGGCTCAGTGTGTTGCATCATAGCCACGTCTTAGCTATTGTATTTTTTTTAACAAAACCGTTTACAGGATTAAAAATACAATAGCTAAGACGTTGGCCTATAGTGCAACAAAAAGAGTTGCGAAAATATTCAAGTGGATGTATCTTAGTCGTTGATTTATTGACATTCCGTAGGTACCTATGCATTTTCTGGTTGTGGAAAAAATGTCCGAAGTCAAACGGAAAATTTTATCGGTTTCCGAAAAAGTAGATATTATACGGGAGTTGTAAATTTTCTCAAATTATGACCTTCTTGGATATAACGAATAACGGTTATTACGAACAAATATAGCGGTCCGGTGGAATTCGTTATAACCAAGTTCTACTGTACTTATTTAAAAACTTGATCTTGTCGTTTATGTTGTGCATTTCAAAAATTAAAAACCATGGTATCGCATACAAATCTCTGAGAAAAAAAATCATTATCAAATAGTAAAAAAATGCCTGCTCATACGAATTATGGGTTTATTGGTTATTACAGGTAATGATGGAACGCAAGAGGATAGACAATGATCGGCGATATTATGCTCGACAACAGATTTACTTTCAATTTTGAAATTATCACCGTTACTTACAATTATTAAATCTAATGAGCTACTTGAATTTCTTGTAATTCTGGTTGGCTCATCGATTATTTGAATTAAGCCTAGAGTGTCCAAAGTATCATTAAATATGAGTATTGTATAATCAAATGCCAACAGATCAAAATTTAGATCACCCATACATACACTATAATCACAGGTAGGAGTTAATGCAACAGTAGTATCTTCAAAGATAATAAAAGTCAGTAGAAGTTGCCTTTGATGAGCATTAAATAGTTCCTATCGCAATTTTCATTAATTTTCAATAACTGAGATCACTTTTTATTTACATATCTACTCCTCGCCCTCTTGTAAATCGGTCACGTCTAACGAAGTCATAGCCATGAATTTTTACTGTCTGAGAAGGAATATTGTTAGATAACCAAGTTTCAGTGATTCCAAATACAGAAAATTTGCTCTCGACTACAATATCTCTCACACTAATAAACTTAGGTAATAGAGATCGAACATTTAAATTACACAGCATCATTAAATACAAAATAAATCAATCCAGAAAAGAAAATTTTATATTAAAAATATATGTATAATTATAATAATAATACCAAATTGATACCCAAAACTAAATTTGAATTAAATAAATCTATTACTCAAATATTGCTCATGGCAGCTATTGATATAATATATGGAAGAAAAACACAATAAAAATAAACAAGAATAATCTGTATAAATTCAAACACAGGTCGCTCCCAGAAATAAACCAAACAAAAATAAACACATGCGAGTTGAATGGATAACTGAAATATTTAAGAAATTTAGGAAACCCTGACATTTACCACTTTTAGTTCATTAAGTTCTTTCAGATTTGTAACGAACAAAATCTTATTGGCAGTTTTTATTTTAATCACCCCATTAGCTGACCACACGTTGGTGACGCTGTATTTGCTAGCAGCTGCTTTGAGCACTTCCAGGCGATTTCTCGATAGACCTTTTATCACAATACGGGTTCCTTCGAAAAGTTTTATATTTTTAAAAACCATTTCTTTGTGTTTGTACGAGGTGAAATTTACAATAGCAGCACGTGGTTTATTTGAACTATCACTATCACTAGTATGCCGGCCCACTCAATGGCAACGGTCAGTGTAATCACTACATATGTTAATATTCGTTTTTGATTTGATAGTATATACAATTTTGTTTTCTAAGTTTTCTTGAGGCGTTTCTTCTAACCCAAAAGTGCGAATGCTATTTCGTCTTTAGTATCGCTGCAGGTGGTCTAATTCTCTAGATAGTATTTCATTTTATTTTTTGACCTCGGCTATCACAGAATGCATAACTTTGTTGGATTCGTTTATGCGAGCATCTACCTTTTTCCAGATTATATCAGTAATCTTTGATGTAAAGGATTCATAGGCTAATACTGCCGTTAAAGTCTCCTTTATTATTTCGGAGATATCGGCCTTCTGATCCCGTGTGAATGGCATTTTATAAAATTTGCACTATAACACTGCCCGAGCAACAAGAATTGAACCTTGGGGGATTCCGGAAGTACAATTGATAGGCCTCGATTTGAAACCGTTCAGAACAACGAAATGCATTCTGTTTACAATATACGAGCTGAACTATCTATACAGATCTGCTTTAATTTCATAGGCATCCAATTTTAAGAGCAATATTTTATGACTCACTTGTCAAATGCCTTGGAGAAATCTGTATAGATGGCATCAACTTGTCTTTGGTTTTAAGTTCACTAGATTAATACACTAACTGCCAGTCTTATAAAGGCCACTAATCTGACCTTAACTTTAATTTGCTGTTAAAATAGACAAAAGCGCATCAAAACGTCGGTGCTTATTACATTTTATTCATTAGTAAACAAGTTTTGATGTGCTTTTGTTTATTTTAACAGCAAATTAAAGTTAACGTCAGATTAGTGGCCTTTATAAGACTGGCGTAAGTATAAGGTACCGCCATTAAATTCCTCACGTGAGAATATGAGAAAATTGTAAGATAAAGATAGCAAATATAAATTTCCCAAATGCAATAGGGAAGGCACTAGTTTTTGAAGATTTTCTTTTTGCTGTAATGGCACTGCTGTAAAATCAGGAGTGTGTTAGGTTATGTCACTTCCTATCACTTATTATTGTACGGCAAACGCCAGTGACGATTGTCAAACAATTTAGCAAGCCGTGATTTTTAGATTGTGTTTTTATCCCCACTTGGAGAAAATTGTACGACAAGGATAGATATAAAAAATCACTACTGGCGATACCGATACCTTAGACTTTAGTGTGTTGATCTAGTGACCTTATTCGGTTTGCCAATTATTCTTGAAGAAATGCCACATACTCGTATAAATTAGTTGTGGTTGATTTATTTTTAACAAAACCATGCTGTTCGGATGCAATGTTTTTAGAAATGTGAAAAAATTAAGAATCATGTACCTAGTACTTTCTCAAAAACCTTGGCTAAAGCTGAAATTGAAATCGGTCGATAATGTTGTGTGTTCGACTTATCACCAGACTTGAAAATTGGTACAATTTGCATCTTTTTCCATTCATCTGAGAAAGTTCCTTGTTTTAAGAACATTACAAACAATAAATACAGAGGGTATGTTAAACCATTAGCAGTTTGAAAAAAAAATAACATGGTATGCCATCTCGTCTGAGCCCTTTATTTATGTCCAGTTTGTAAATGCAGTTATGTACCTGGAGAATTGTTATATTAATATTCAATAATGTATCGTTTACATTCAATTCTATTGATGATAGATCGGGAGCCGTTGTAAGCAGTATGCTACTATGTACAGATTCAAAGTACTTAGCGAATACGTTACATATCTCTTCACCTGTACATGCAACCTCGGCATTAAAATTAATTTAGTTGGGATAAGCATTGGATTTACGTTTGCTTTTTGCGTATGACCAGAATGATTTCGTATCTTATTGTTAAATTAGATTCAGTATTGACGTATGCATCATAGGATGTTTCCTGCATTTTTTTCACTCTAGCTCTTAAGATGATCTTATATGCCTCCAGGTGAGAGGGGTGTTTAAATAATTTATACTTGCATTTGTATTTAGATTTTTCTTTAATTGTCTTGGTTAAAGCTGAGGGAATTTCACATTATTTAAGTTAATTTTAATTTTAGGCACATGAAGTGAGATAATGTCCCAAAGAATAGAATAGAACACCGAGGTGGCATCATTACACTTCATACCAGAAAATATAATAGATCAGTCAATGGTTTCTAATATTAATAGAAAAATAGTTACCAGCTTTAAAATTGTACTTACTTCTAATAAGATTATTTTCCAGGTTATTATTATTACAATCGCTAATTGGTATTGATATAACTAACGGTGGGTGGTGCCCATAAAGTTCATAAAATTAGTCAGTTGCCAAATAAACTTATTACTGGACGCGATGGTATACCTATTTACTACTAAAAAAATTGTGTTCGTCCTCTGACAACACCTTTACCTAAATACTTTTTGATTTGCACAACTTCGACTGGAAACTTACGTATATAATATCCATTTTTAAGTCTGGTAATAGGAGTAGTGTACAAAATCATAGAAGTGTTAGCAATCAATCCGTTATACCTAAACTTTCTGACCGCTTGATTAGTAAACAATTGACATGGTCTTGTCGGGAGATTGTAAGCAATCAACAACATGATTTCTCTTTTCAAAAGGGCACAGTAATTAGCTTACGGTCTTATCATACAGCCTTATTAAATGCCCTTGAGGTCAGAAAGCAAGTGGATACCGTCTGTACTGATTTTTCCAACGCATTTGATAGGGTTGACCATAATTTGTAGTTAACAAAATTACAAAAGTATGTTTTAATTTAAAAATGTTACATGGTTGCATAGTTACTTATCCGATAGGAAGCAATATGTTAAAATAGGATGTTCCGTCTCAGACCCCAAAGTTGTTAGTTCAGGAGTGTCACAAAGGGGACATATGACATCCCTTTTATTTAATCTATTCATAAATTATATTTTTAATTGTTTCCAACATAGAAATTGTTTATTATTTGCTGACGATCTGAAAGTATTTGAAACTATAAAAACAGTCAATGATGTAACAACAATAGTCTTTCAGTAAATATATTCAAAGGTGTTGGCATACCTATGTCCTTTTTTAAGAAAACAAAACAATTTGAAACTAGTGACAAATAACAATCATTTGGGTATGTTCCCAGTGTTAAAGACTTGGGCCTCATCATTGATGAGAAGCTTACATTAATAGATCACATACATAGTGTAACAGTAAAATCTTAAAAAAAATTTAGGATATATGTTACATTAACTGTAAGAGCTTATCATTGAAGTCGATTAAAACTGTATATTGCTCACTAATACGTAGTAAATTAGAATATGCATCTATAATTTGGTCTCCTTCATATAAGGTTCACGTAAAAGCAATTGAAAGAGTTCAACATATATTTTTGAGATTTGATGCGAGATGTTTACGTTTTAATATTGAGAATCACAATTACTGTGTTTTATGAAATGATATCTTTGGACTCATTAGAATATTGAAGAACTACTATTAGCTTATGCTTCATTTTTAAATTCGTTGATGGATTTATTTAGGATCCATATGTTAAACAAATTTATCTTCATCAAAGTTGTTATAGACTCTTTACAAAATTCATTTGAGTATCGTTAAGAGCATTATTATCGCACTCAGTGCGGTTATAGATGATATTACTGCACTCAGTGCGGTAATAGATATTCTCTATTACAAAACAAAGAACACATAGAACCAGAAATGTATGGATGAAAATAAAATATTGAACAATGTACATTTGCATATGGCACTTAACGAAACTCATTTAATTGCCGCAGTGGCTGACCCCCTCGTTCTGACAACCAAACTTGTTTCGTTAATATCTATAACATCACTATTCCAAAGAAAACTCTCAGACGTCATAACCTATTTTGTATACATCATGCAACAAATTATGGCCAAAATTCACCAATAAATAGGTACTTAAATTTAATAAATGAATGTAACTAAGACGTGGGTGTTTCTTTAAGTAAATTTAGAAGTGATCTTAAATGAATGTGATGTCCATGCGATGTTAATTTGGTATACTATAGTTTATGTTTATGACACTATATTATTATGTTAGATTATATCATTTTTTCGTTGACCGCTTGTTAATTTCAATATTAATGAATTATTTTTCCTAAAAAAGGATGGATTAATAGACGTCATTAATACACTGTTTTTGGTTAATACACTCTTTTTCATTAATTAACTGTTTTTTTTAAAAAGGATGCATTAATAGATCTATTAATACACTGTTTTTGATTAATACACTATTTTTCATTAATTAACTGTTTTTGTGATTTTGACGTTTTGATGATATTTTGCATGGAGGTTAGTTGTATTAATCAAATTTTTCGCCACAAAAAAGATTTTGTGGCCAACGAAAAAATTTTTTAATCAACTCGTTTCTTAATGGGCGATTAATAATCTCAACTATTAAAGGCACTCACTCGCTATCGCTCGTTCGTGCTTTAAACAGTTTCATTAACACACTTGTTGGTTAAATAACTAATAAACTGTTGTTAATGGGGTCATCTCATAAATCCATAAATAAATAAGTAACTGAATTTGAATGACAATCTGCTTTTGTTCTAGATGTGAAGATATCCAACTTCCTTTGGCTCATATATAATTAATGAGAAACGTTGAAAACAATTACCATTCATTAAGAAAACTATGGAAAATAAGTCTTGTAGTTCTAGAGGAACTACACCATGCATATCGCAGAACATGAATAGCAATGAAAGTTTTGATAATCTATCTATTAAAAAGACATCGAATTAAAGGATGAAAATTATGAAAAGAAAACATTTGACAAAAGTAACGTAAATACTGATTGTAGTGAAGAGAAACCTTATGGTGGCGCCGTTTGTGAATACAGCACAAGATGTAAAGGTAATTTGGTTAGACATACAAATAATTATGCAGGGGAAAAGCCATACAGATGCTTGATATGTGAATATAAAGCAGCACGTAAAAGTGATTTAGTTGTACATATGAGAACTCATACAGGAGAAAAGCCATACAGATGCGCAGTTTGTGAATACAGAACAGCAAGGAAAAGTGATTTAGTTATACATGTGAAGAATCATGCTGGAGAAAAGCCATACAGATGCTTGGTTTGTGGATACAGAACAGCAGATAGAAGTCATTTAGTTAGACATATGAAAACTCATACAGGAGAAAAACCATACAGATGCTCAGTTTGTGAATACAGAACAGCAGATAGAAGTCATTTAGTTACACATATGAGTACTCATACAGGAGAAAAGCCATATAGATGCTCAGTTTGTGAATACAGAACAGCAAGGAAAAGGGTTTTAGTAATACATGTGAAGAATCATGCGGGAGAAAAGCCATACAGGTGCTCGCTTTGTGAATACAGAACAGCAGTCAAAAAAATTTAGTTACACATATGAAAAGTCATACAGGAGAAAAGCCATACAGTTGCTCAGTTTGTGAATACAGAACAGCAGTCAAAAGAAATTTAGTTAGACATATGAAAACTCATACAGGAGAAAGGCCATACAGTTGCTCAGTTTGTGAATACAGAACAGCAGTGAAAAGTCATTTAGTTAGACATGTGAAAACCCATACAGGAGAAAAACCGTACCGATGCTCAGTTTGTGAATACAAAGCAGCACGTAAAAGTCATTTAGTTAAACATATGAGAACTCATACAGCAGAAAAACCATACAGTTGCTTGGTTTGTGAATACAGAACAGCAGTGAAAGAGAGTTTAGTTACACATATGAGAACTCATACAGGAGAAAAGCCATACAGCTGCTCAGTTTGTGAATACAGAACAGCAAGGAAATGTGATTTAGTTATACATGTGAAGAATCATGCTGGAGAAAAGCCATACAGTTGCTTGGTTTGTGAATATAGAACAGCAGTGAAAGGTAGTTTAGTTACACATATGAGAACTCATACAGGAGAAAAGCCATACAGCTGCTCAGTTTGTCGATACAGAGCAGCACATAAAAGTAGTTTAGTCAGACATATTAAAAGTTGTACAGGAGAAATGTCATATGGTTGCTTGTTGTGTAAATACAGAACGGTACATGAGAGTGATTTAGTTACACATATC